>PNEQ01060331.1:0-10701 GCA_003012365.1 Medauroidea extradentata | reverse complement strand
GTAATTACTTGCCGCTTTTGAGTTTATTTCGGAATCCACGATAGACTTCTACAACAAACAATAATCTATATTAGGGTTAATATTGTTTATCTATGTATAAGTACGTCTGTAAAAACTTCACTTAATTACAGTAAAATGCATGTACAAGAAAGTCATTATAATCAGCTTATACTGATTTTTACCTCAACAAATACACGAATACTATTTTATGGAAGTTTCATCAGAGTGGCGTGTATAAGTTCGGGATTAGCTGATTTAAAAATGAAACATTTTACTGAAATTATTTTTGAAGTATTACGTATTATCAAGATCAGGTTCGTGCTAAAACTATATACAAAATCTAAACTTAAGTATACTAAAATGGTTAATTGAAACACGGAATTAAATTTAAAAACTCACTATGTGTCAACATATTCGTAGGCATTTCTTACCGTCAATGTACAGAGTTGTTGGTAATTTATTAGAATTTTTGTACGCCCAAAATAATCTATCGATATAAGTACACAAAATGACTTTTTAAACATCGTAGTAAAGTAAAATATCCCTATATCACTAGACACGGGCCATGACAACCCGTGATTTTTACAGTTTACATTTCACAGCTTTAGTAGCAGGTATATTTAACACGAATGAAAATGCAGTATTCACAATAATTGGTTGGTACTGTCAATTGTTACTTTCACCCACCCCTATTAGAAAATAATGTACTTCTGCTACATATTGTTGTGAGCCGCGACTATCTGGCTGAGCGATAAAAGAGGATACAGTGGCGGCAGAGCTAAGAAACCCCCGTGGTCCCGCGATAATAGGAGAGTAGTGTAAGCTGATATAGCAGCGGCAAGAGCAAAGAGGTTCGGCGTACATTGTGCTGCTCATGTTACCTTTTAGCGATGTGCGATGGTGGCCACCTGCACACCGACAACTGGTAACAAAGATATCATGGTCTAAAGTATTGCTGTTCATACTCTATTTTGTGAGGTGGTGCTTGACCCTGATGCGACACCCTTCAGGAGGTGTGAGATAAAATAATTGCCCAAGGATAAAAAAGAGAACTGCGGCAGTCAAAGAGAGTTTTTGTCTGTCAGGTGCCTGGTGTGAGTAAAAGTGATAGTGACGAGTGGCAGGAAGTATTGGGTTGCGACAAGTATTCGAGGGCGTCTGGCGAGGTGGATTGCGGCAAGTAGAGTGACGAAGGCCAAAAGAGGTTCATTGGTACTCGTTCATTGGATATACCATTGTGAGTGAATAGATAGACTTTCCACGTACAGATCTTGTATAGATTTGTTATTTAGATTTTATAACCTTTTATTTCTTTTGTAGACATCTATTTGATTGTGATTAATCATTATTGACATAGGTATTTTTTGTGTAGATAGTTGTAAATTAGGTTAGCTTTATTTGTTTTCTTTATTTTATCAAAGACCTCCAACCCCAAGTGTACCTAGCCCCAACTTGTAACAATATTTTAAAATACCTAATAATTTGGCAAATTATATTTGTTTCAGTAATTTACGTGGTGTATGTAGTGTCCCTGTGCAGCAAAATACCTTAGTATAGATCCCTATGGATGAGGGAAGTTATTGGGAAGGAATTTTACAGGGTAAGAACTACCCCAGCATCTATCTGCCTATAGTGATTTCGGGAAACTCTAGGAAGCAGAAATTATTACGTGCGGACCGAGGATTGAACCGGAATCTTCCCGACGAATTGAATGTTTTACCACAATTTTTCAACTCGTTCGGTTTGTTTCGAACAAGAAAGGTAATGTTTATGACCTAACTTAGACGGTGTGATGTAGACGCCAGTAATTGCCAACCAGCCAATTACCTCTTGGTCCGACAAATTGTTGGCGCCTAAGAGAGCGGAGAATGACTTGTCGGTCCTTCCTACTGGAGTGGTCCTTCAGTGTAGCGCCTCGTGAACCTGTCGAGAGCTGACGGGGAGCGTCCCTTTTATTAAATATCAGCGGCAAGAGCAGTCTCTTGTAAAGTAGGAAGGGGAGGATGCTAGACTGCGGCGCCTGTGTGCTTCTGCAACCACGCCATCCTTCTGCCTACATGGTTGCCAGCTTCCAGGCGCACCGCTACTTCCTGCACCGCGTCTTTTCTAGAATTAGAATTAAACTTTTTAACACGTTCCTATTAACTTGCTTTGTTGTTTGTTTGGTACACGTTTTTACAATACAGTATCGAAACTATGAATTTATACAGTTTTTTCTACTAGCTTGCTTGCCTGTCTCTATGTCGGTTCGGTGCAAATTTGCAGTCAATTCCAAACTAACTTCGCGATGAGGTAGACACTTGAAAGTTTAAAACTTAACTAAAAACTTGATAATAAATGCCATTTTAAAAGAAAAAGTATCAACAAATAGCTATTTTATTTAAGTTGTTTAAAAGAATTAATATACCAATTTTAACAAAATTATCTTTTCGCTAGAGACTTGAAACATAAAACGCAGCCCAGGTATTGATTGAAAAAAAAAATCAGGAAATAAAATTTTAAAATAAATTTTAATGCAACACGATTTTAAAATAATGTATCATATTAAAATAAAAATATAAAGTGCCGCGCATGCAATGGCTAATTGATGCATGAATTGTTCACCTAAGTCACTAACAATGTTACTGCACTGTAAATGATATGAACTGTTGTATGTGTTTTCTCAGACATATCTACTCCCTACACTTCTTACTGTTAGATATTACATGCGCCCCACGTTTTTAGTTTCAAATCATACGAGTATATTTATAGGATAAATTAATTTATAATTTTTAGTCCGTTTTAAAATTGTGACGTATTAAAGTTTTTACTTAAATAATTATTTTCTGTTTTTTTTTTTGCGTGTGTGAAATTTGGTAATCGATTTTAAACAAGCAAAATTTCTATCGAACAGACCAATAAACAAATAGACATTGCGTTGTCATCCAGTCCTGAGTTATGTTTAAAGTTTCAAGTCTCTAGCTCATTGGGAAGTTATTTTAAGGTGGCCGCTTACCTGCGTGTTAGAGGCTCAGAAATGACGGAGACATAATGTTGACCTTGAAGCGCGCATCAAATGCCGCATCGCCTCAACGAGCCAAGCGATAAACTAGCGTGCAAGCTTCTCGCCGAATCGTTTTTACTATGGGACACTAAGCGGTGACCATATAATTTTATTGGTGGAAAGTCTGTAGCAAAATTTAGTGCACGTCTCAATCTGAGTTTCACATACATCCGGTTAGTACCTTTTGAAGTACGGAAGTCTGAAAAGGCCGTTTTTAGCCATGTTGGAGGGCTTAGAAACAGTGTTTTTAATGAGCGTGGAGTCTTAACAATGAGGTTCCGACCTTGTCTGAGGTTTGTTTTCTTTTCGTAGGTTGGCACAATACACACACGTGAAATATTTTCGTAGATAAAACCTGTTTACGTACTCACTGCGACGTTTTGCAGCGTGAGGTAGGCGGTGTCCTTTACGTGGTATACACGTTTTAATTTAAATATTATCACAACTTCTTTGTCTCTTTTATTCATTACAATGACGTCAATGAGCTCGAATCAAAGTTTCAAGCGTCTAATTCATCGGGATTTTAATTTTGTGTTGTTTTAATTCTTTTATTTACATAATTACTTAATTCTTTTTTTGCCTTATACTACATTATGGTTCAGTTCTGAGCTCTGTTTAAAGTTCCAAGTCTCTAAGATCGTCGAGAGGTTAGTTTAAAAACGACTGCAAAGTTCGTACCAAACAGACAGACAAGAAAGCGAGTTAGTAAAAACGTGTTGAAGCAAATCTAGGATTCTGAAATGATAAGACTTTTTGGCAATCAGCTTGGCGTGTTTAAGCAGAAATTACCTGTGTCAAAGGAAAATACTGCAATCTATTGGGGGAATAGCTGTAAACAGAACTACCAAGACAACTGGAAAAAAAAAAAAAAAAAAAAAAACGTAACGCTCACATGATACACTTCACACACGACGCTCCACTGCACATGAATACACCTTTATTTACTCGCCGCCTTAAAAAACATTCCTGTATTCAGCACATCTCCATTTGAAATTACTTGTTTTCCGTTATCCTTATCATTTTTACGTGATTTTTATCAAAATTTATTCGTCAACTCATACTGCATGGATCCTCTAAATCGACCTAAAGTGCGCAGCATTTTGTTCTCGGATGTCACCTAAAACACTGCATGCAGTTTCAAGCTTAATGCATTTTGTGTTATTTTATAATACATTTTAAACCTGGTCTGTCGTAAATATTTAACGCTAGAGACTTCATTCAACAGTTTTATTTTATTGATAAAATTGAGTTTTTGTGAAGCAAGAGTTTTTCAGCTGAAAATAAATTGGACGAAACGAAGTAATTAATTATATAACGTAAAGGCATTTGCTAAAGAAATGATTTCTAATCAGTTCACATCGATTAAACGTGATTACATTTATTTATACTAAATGGAATAGCAAGTAAGAGAGCATTGATGACTCAAGAATTTTACTCTATTAGATACAGTACTGTGGCCACCATTATAAGACGGTAGCTTTTTAATTTTACTCCTTTTACAAAGGATTCTTCACAAGGTCACATTTCACTTCTAATGACCTTCAATTTATATGGAACTCAGTTCACTAATGCTGCGCGACTTCATTTTGACGTCACAGCCGTGACCATTTTACTTTTCATTTTTTTTAATGTCTTCAGTTCCTTCAATAGTGTTCTATATATTCTTGGATAAATTATTTTAATCACTTATAATCTGTTCTAACAACATTACTGCAAATAACAATATAATAAAGAGTTCTGTGGGGACATTTTATGATATTGAAAATAAATGCAGTATTTCCTAAAAATTTTAAGAACATTTGATTTGATTTTAAAATTAGTTTTGTGTCGTTTATGATGAGAGTAAACTTCTAAACAGCTACGTTAGTTAAAATTTAAATCGTTTCTTTAAATATTTTGATATTAATTTTTAAGTAATCACTTCATTGTTTAGTGAATGCCCTTAATTCAATGCCTATTAAGCGATTTTTATATTCAATACATTGAAATGAAGCAACTGACAGGTAGTAAATATACCATCGTGGGCACGGTATTAAAATTACAAGATTTTAAAATAAACTGAGCCAACTCCAGGAAAGACTAATGAACAAATAAACACGCCTGTAAAAATGGGAGGGAGAAAGTAAGATAGCAATATTAATTAAAATATAAATGTCCTGGCGAGCAAAAACAGCGGCACATAACAACAGGTGGATGATTTACGTAGATGTGCGTATGTAATAATTATTTATTCCTGACTGGGGGGTTTATTGTGGTTGCTCTTTGACATTTCCAGTATTCGTAGGTAGCTGCAAATGCCAACGTTTACACATTAAATATATGAGTTTAATACTAAGCAGCATAAATGACACGTACAAGCACACAACACAGAGTAACTAGCACGGACTTACTTTAGTCGTCTAATGGGCTATACCAGGAGAGAGAGGTCGCAGTCAGCGCAGTGGCTAGGACACTCGCCTCCCACCACGGCTCACTGTACAAAGAGTCATTTGCCTATATAATAAATAGAGCCAGTTATTTTGGTGATAAGAATTCTGCAACAATTTATTTCGCTGCCTTATGTGAACACCTGTTTCTCTGCTTTATGATCGGTGATTGGAAGTTTTTAAATTTCGGCGTCTCAGGGACCTACCCGCAATTGACGGACGTGTGGTCTCGCAGTAATATTGTTCTGGTTGGTGCAGTCAAATAAGTCACGCCTCTGTCCTATTATATTCTGCCAATAACCACGAAACAGAGTTGCAGGTGTGCACGTAAGGCATTGAAACAAGTTGTTGCAGAATTCTTCTCACCAAAAATCACTGTCTCTAATGATAACTAAGTTGGGGGATGACATGCCTGTAAGAAAATAACGCTACTCGAATGTCCAGAATAACAAAGTAAATACGGGTCCACTAAACACGAAGTTATAAAAAATATTAAAATGGTTAGTGTACAATGGAGGAAGTGTATTTTATGGAAAGTCATATGACTGTAACTAGACTATAAATAAAAATTATAACAATTTAATTATTTAGTACTTTTTATTGTTGTTCTATTACTACTATCATTAATTGCAGCTTGTTCTTTATTGTTTTATCATTTAGTTACAAGTTTTTCCTTTATGTTTGTTTCTTGAAATGTTAATTTTGCTTTATACATTACACGTATTGATTGTAAACCTGTCTACGGCTGAACTGTACTAGTGTAAATAAATTAATAAATCCAGGTTCGATCCCAGACGGGGTTGGTCCCAGGCTCCCGGGATTCTCCAATTTGGGGACGCACGGTCAATGTCGTCGTTTACCGGGGAGTTTTCCCAGGGATCTCCCACTTCCCCCTCGCCCTCTCATTCCGCCTCTTCATTGTAGGGCTTGCTCACGCCATATTTCTAGGCAAACAATTGCCTACGCTTAGTACTAGGTCTGCATCCGGCGAGTGATATCATGTCTTTCGTGTATCCTCAACATACGGTATATATTTACCGGGAGAGAAAATTATTCCTACAATTGAAGACCTCGGGTGTAAATAATGATAATCATCATTTCTGTAATTTTCAGCTTAGGTGTAATATATTATGGCAAATCTGGACAAAAGCGTTCTATCAATTTGTTATTTATTATGTGTTTTAAAATAAACTACCTACTTATTTTGGAATAAGTATTCCTTTTAAATTAACGGACAGAATTTTTTTTCATTGACTGTCTAACAATGTAGGTTATAATTATTTACTCCCGAGGTCTTCAATTAATTTCCATATTCCCTGTAAGAACTTGGTGAGAAATATTGGAGTGCTCGTTACACGGTGAGAATGGAGCCACGGTGGAATGCTAAACCATGGGGAACGGGAGTATTAAAAATATCGCTTAAGGGTAGCCAAGTACAGTATAGCATATTTTAAGCGCGCTGCAACAATTTTTTATACTTTGTCCATAAAAACTCGTGAACTAACGTTAAGCCAGTTGTCAGTTAGGTATTTAGAGAAGGATATCGCTAACATTTGAAGTGGTAATAAATATTCTAAATAACTGCGAGAACGAATGGACAGTCTTCGAAGTGAAACAAAATCAACTTTGGCAACTTATGGCCTTTAACTAAACATTTTGTAATTGAAAACGTTTTGTTTGGTCGCCAAAAAATATTTGACGACAGTTTGATTGCTGTACGATTTAAAAGATGTTGGTACAAAATATATTTTTTAACATACTGAAATTATGCTGGATTCTTTTATTTTTATGAATTTCTTGTAAATGTGTCAAATGTGCTGGTTCGTCATATCACGTCTGCATTACTATCTAATCTGTGCTAGTGTGGTCATAGTGTGTACAAAACTTAGAAACCTAGTTTGCTGCTGGATGTATCCGCGAAACTGATGCACCACTAATGGTGGAAAATAGCAGTAATATTTTCTGGTAACGTATTTCCAAGTCCAATGTAGCGTATTTCATGACAGACGCAGGGTCCGAAAGTTTTCACGAAAATGTTTTTGCACCACTTTGATTCAGAGCCTTACGAGTGCGTGGTAGATAAATAAACGCTGAAAACATCAATAAAAGGAGGGGGTCCGGGGGTCCTCCCCCAGAAAAATTTGGATTTCAAGGTGCAAAATGATGCTATTTTAGCAGTTCTCGTGTATAAACATTGAATATACTTTTGGTAGATTTATTAATAATTTTTTAAAAGAAATGTTCTGTTAAAGGGCCTCCCTAGTCGCTGGTAGAGGAAATCAAGAACAGTTTTGACCAAAATTCACAAAATCCACAAACATAATTCTCACAAATGTAACATACCTTTGATTACCGTGTTGAGCACTTGAAGTAGCAAGTAGGTGGAGAAAAACAAAGGTAGCTGCGTGGAAAGTTACGTCAAGTCGAAATCACATCAGAGACTCCTGTCCACACATCGGATTGACATCATAGCTAAGTTGTTTTTTACGTTCACAAGTCACAGTAATTCACATTTAACAAAAATGCACCGTTCATTTAATGCACTATAGTTCGTATGTTTATTTTTACACTTTTAACTTTACTACATTTCACTGTATTTGAAAATGAAACTATTATGTCAAAATCATGTTTCAACTAAATGGTCACTGAACTAATGTGTGGATATCCGTTACTTGTACGTAAGTTCATTCGTCGTTATTTTCTGAGAAGAAATTTCGCAATAACTTGTTATACAGTGCTCACTTTATCGTGAACGGCTTATATAGGGTAAGGGCCGTACGCAAGGAGGAAAGTTAGAGACTTCAAACAACGACTTTTATGTATAGAAAGGTATTTATACATAACTAGCAGTCCCCCGCGGCTTTGCTCGCGAGTATTATTTGCAACTGGTAATATTTACTTTAATTGAAGAACCTATTTGTACTCAAGATTGGAACATCAGTCATCAAATGTTAGAACGTCCAAGCGGCTAGTTCTGCAGCAGAATAAGTATCTATAGCTGTCCACGCGAAAAACAGTCTTAAATTTGTCCCTGACATTGACGGCGACTTCGTCTGGACCTTATTTATAGCCCTGCCAATTTGACGCTGTGGGGTGGTTACAGACACCTAAGGTAAGAGGTGAATCGAATGAAAAACATCTTAGTTACCCCGTATACATCCATTGGTGACGGTGCACTCAATTACATATTTTCAACATATTCACTGGAACTTTATTGCTATTACAAAGTTTCAGTGGGTAAAGGTTTCACGGAAACGTATTTGGTACAGCAAACTTAATATTAGTTAGATGATATATCGTCGTTTTACTGCTAAAAGTGACCCAGTCAAAATGAGATAAAATGATAAAAATGCTAGGAATATGTATATATTGTTCACGAACAATTGCCCAAGTTTTAAGTATATTCGTCATTTCGTACTGTTGCGTCACAGTATAGAAACGTACCACATTTTTGTTAATATCTACAATTTAATAGTGTTTCAAACAAAATAACATTAATTACTTAATCACTTATGGCTAGACGTACGTCATTTTCGCGGATTCATCTGGCAGCAGCCTAGACTTGTCAGTCCTATACACCCACTGGCCACAATCGATTATCTATTGGCTTATAACCGTACAAGCCGGTAGCAAGCGATATCACTTCTCATTATTTCCTTATTTACTACTGGCTTGCAGTAGTCAAACGCGTTTCGTAACAGCCGCCAGCAAGTCACAGACATGACAATGAAGTATACATAATTGGCGTTCAACCTGACCTGGAATGTATCTGCGAAATTTACGTACCTCTACTTATGGCAGTATACCGACGATATGTCAGCTGATGTTGTAGAGGAACCTAAGTGTAAAGCGAACTGCAATTTCACCCCTTTTAAAGACTACATGTAAATTGCACTAATTCGATCTGCCTTGTAGTTTTTGTGTGTCAGAATTGAACGTTCGCACGCAGCTTTTAACGGAATTCGAGCCCAGAACCTCCCGGAATTTAGACCTGAGTAACAAACAACAGCGTCATGTAACGTCGAAATAATTAATGAAAATATAATTTTATTAAAAATAAAATAAAATATCTGTGTCCTGGGCTCATAGAGGTTGTACAACACCACGTCTCGATAGGTTACTGTAGTGAAACTCCTGTATAAGTTGTTTCTCGCTGCTCGTTCCTGCTTTTCGGATCGTCTGCCTTGAATATTGACCAACTTAGTTTTATTCTTAATAATAACGTTTCTTACAAAGAAGAAAAAATACATACATATATATTTTTTTTATATTTACGTAAGCATCTCTCTGACGCGAACAACACCTCAATATCGCTACTGGTTTGATAGATATCGTGGGTTGATGGAAAACAAATTTTGTGCTTTTTGACCCTTTTGGGTGTCGAATTTCGAAATATTTTATATTTACATCTTAGACATTTGTATAAGTATCCACCTGAAGTGTAAATCTCATCGCCAGCCCGTTCAGTCAAATCAAAATCGATCATTCACTAAAAAAAAAAAAAAAAAAACACATATCACCCCTGCGCAGTATTGAGAAATCGAATTTCGAAAAATCTGAAAACCGTTTTGCGATAATTTCTGTAATCATCATCCTGAAGCAAAAATTAATTGTATATCTCGACGGGTTCGATAGATATTGAGGATTTATCTAAAACACATTCAAGGTCTTTTCACCACCTAAGAGAGTAAATTTCGAAAAACCCTTGAATCACGTTTTATAATACTTTATTGGTATCTCGTGGGCGTAAAACACACAACATTAGCCCGTTGGGTTCAAGATATATCGACGATTAACTGAAAACGCTTTTTACCACTTTTCACACCTTTTCACGTCCTTAGGTGGCGAATTTCGAAAATTCCTGAAATGACTTTTTAGGTATTTGAGTAAGCATCAATCCTAAACAAAAATCACGTCGCTGTATAAAAAACTATGGGATCGATATATATAGAATGTGAGTCGAAAACTCATATTACCCCTTTTTTAATCAGTTTAGGGCCTAATTCAGAAAATATATTTTAAATGGTACTTGAGATATTTACAAAAGCACCAATTTAAAGCAAAGAGTACTTCGATATCTCGATTGATTCGATAGATATGGAAGGATAATCGAAAACACATTTCACGTATTTTCACCCCTTTAAATAAAGAATTTCGAAACGATTTTGAGTCCTGTCATAGACATTTGTAAAAGTAACCAATTAAAGTTAAAATCACGACGATAGCCAATTG
>PNEQ01060330.1:0-19082 GCA_003012365.1 Medauroidea extradentata | reverse complement strand
ACGCACAGTAACCAAATTAAATAATAAACGATAATGTTCACTTGGCAGCATTAACGTGCAGCGCGGGAAATTGCCAATATATTCAATTCGTGTAGCTGGTAAAAATCAACTGCTGGTGACCAGTGTTGCCAACTGAAGTTTAAAGAAAACCACTAATGGCACTGGAATAATCACTGGAGACCTATATTATCAATAGAAATGAAAATTTCCAATTTACTAGTATCAGTTTAAACTGTCTTCGCCTCCCTGTTTAATCAACGTATAAGTTACAAAACTTGACCGGTAGTAGATTATCTGAAATCGCAGTAACTGGTAACAAAACCACTAAAGTGGCAATTCTGCTAGGTTCGGCTATATTCGGAACACTTCGGCGAGAAAGCACTGCAATCGTAGCTTCTAACAAAGCGTTACGTAGCCAATCCCCTCCCGTGTTCCTTCCGCCCGGCCACCCCTCCAACCCCTTCATTCACCCGAATACTATCGCTGCAACTCTATCCACTAGAATCGATATTGGAAGCGCTTTTCAACAGCTTGCTTTGGTTGTTTACTAGTTCTTATCTTCCAGTTGACAGTGTTGTAATCCGAGCGGAATTCGTAAAAGATACATCTATCTGCACCAGTCATAGTTAGCTTCTAGTGGAGACAAGGTTACGAGTAAATATTTATTATAATCAGATAACTGTCAGGAAGCGGCCTGGGCTAGCAGTGCTTGCCTTGCTTACCCTGACGAGACGCCACTGCCATATCCTGTCCGACGCATCCACCGCGTCATTCATTTTATCCTCCACCCTCATGGACATGTCAGACCCAACAGGGAATTGAAGTGGGGACGGTCAACGGGAAGGGACTTAAGAGATCTCCCGTAGTAACAGGGTTATTTTCAGCATACTCGCGCCAAAAAGACGTATAAGGCAGTACTTAAATTTTTGTTGTCAGGTTTTTATGTTTTGAAAAGAGTTTGTGAAAAGGTTTTCTAGTGTGTGTTCTGTCGGCACGTCAAAAACAATTAAGTACCGACAAATGCAAGTGCTGTGTAATTGTTCCATTAATAGCTTTACTACCAACTTTATCATCCACGAGTGTCTAAAATGGTCATCTATTCCCTGTGTTTCACAATAGTACATTTTTATTCTCGACCACATTATTGTGAAAGTGTTTACCTCACTAGGCCTTTAAGAGGGATCTGTGTTGAGCGTCTAACCTGGCTCTGACAAGGTTAGGATTCCATGCACACACACACCAAGTGAATACCCTGTGTCTTGACATGTACGCCTACGTTACTGTGCCCCTACGGCTGACGACCCCCTCTCATTCTCTCCGCCCGGTAAATCCCGGGGAAGCTGGCGCCCATGGCAACACCACTCACCAATAGCACACGATAACACGTCAATATACTAAAGAGTGATGGTGTGTTGTGGACATATTTTGGGCAAAAGACCAAGGTCAATGCCTGGGTTAACTAGGTTAAGATAAATGCATTTGTTTTAAGTTTAAATTGGTGATCGGTATATATGCATCGTGAGACCAGCGAGCGCATCACTATCCCAGTAGTGCTTTAGAACTCAACGTGGCCGGTGGTGTTTTCATGTGAGGGAGATTCAATTGTTTGGTGCAAAGGAGTGTTGCCTTTTCTGTTTACAATAATATTATTCTGAAACTTTTTTTTTGTTCGTTACTTCCATCGCACATGCCATCACGTGATAAGCAGTGAGTCACAACAGCTGCTATGATCCGTTTTAAATGTAACATTAAACCACTAGTTTAAACAATCGTCTCGTAGCCACTCGTTTTTGTGGGTTACTTTACAGATTTTGGTCAGCGCTTAACATCGAGGTCTTCAGTGCTGGTGAGAGGTGTCAAGAGATGAGTATGGGGCAGCACCAGAATGAAAGGGTGTGAGAAACTGGAGATCCGCGAGAAAACCCGTCGACCAACTACATTGTACAGCACGATTCCCACATGCGAAAATTCGGTGACAGACCCTGCTGGGAACCGAACCAAGATGGACTTGGTGGGAGGTGAAAGGGCTGACCCTCGGTTTCCGTGAACCCGCCCATGACTGTGAAATGGTGTTTATGAACTGTGTTGTGACCAAGTAAAGGAGCGAAAGGTATCACATTTTTTTGTTATTTTCATGATAGCTAGGGTGTGTAGGGTAGTGAATGAGAGGTGTCTTGGCAGAAACAGGGAGTGAAAGAACGTAAATCGGCAGTGTCCTGGGGGAATAGCCACTTGGTTCTTAGAGCCCAGAGATTCATGCTCCCACCTCATCCGGACGTGCAGCCGAGTGGCGCCCATCAACATATCTTTAACAAAATATTCCGCTCTCAGGACAGCAAGTGTAATTTATATAGTCAAAACATCGTCAGATGATGCATTTGGTAATAAAGGTTGAACTAGAATTGTGAGATATAGTTCGGGAAATTAATTAATATATTGCTATTGTACCACGAGAGCCTGAACTCCAACACACAACAGGAGTATGCACCTATATCCTCCTCACCCCCGACAGGGCGGCGACATACAGGGGCCAAGGCCAGAGTGCTAGTGTGCATAAATAGTCAGTACTACCTAGTGTGTTGTGCTACCCCATGATGCTCATGTACAGTGGTCAGGGAAACCCACCCCGCTTAACCTGCATTCTGCTATATGTGAGAATCTCCCTGTGTTGGTGTCAAATCCCCGGTACCAAACTGACCGATTGAGCATTTGAACTTAGATTTATAAATAAGTACATAAGGGTTTTGGATTGTGTATAATACGTACTAACTAATTTTCCTAAGAATTATGGTCAAGGCCTTGTCGTTGATTTAAGAGGGTGGTTGCTGAGAGAATAACTGAGCAGGTGTGTAACCCCTGTGCTTTCCGGCGGCCATGTCAGTTCGCTGCCAACCCCGGTGCAGTACTGTCATTTGTGTGATGGGCTCCTTCCCATGATGGTGAACTTCTCAGCAGCAATCAACTGATATTGTACTTTCTGAATGTCTGTTTGTGTTTTAACGAGAACCATTATCTAATAAAATAACATTCTACATCCCCGTGGGAAGTAATATGTTCTTTTAATTTTGTCATTTGCATAACTTTGTCTGTGATTCCTGTCACGTTGGCCAGACTCGAAAAGTAACATGTAAGAAGATCGGCCTGCTCCTGTCAACCAGACCAGCAAGAAGTAGTTCAGCATGACCTAACATTATATATTTCCTTATATCTCACAAACACATGGAGGACAGTAAGATTTAAGCTTCCTAGAACGCTGACCATGTGCTTGCCTGCAGCACACTTTACCGTCGACTGACTATCATTCAGAGACAGAGCGGAGTACATCGAAAGACCACCGAGGCAACACGCATGGAGACAAGCAGGCACTTGCAGCATCGCACCACTTCCCCTCCATCCTGTTCCCACCCAACCAGACAGAGGAGAGATAACAGAACGCGCCGGCAACCCGCGCGACATCATACACCACGGACAAAAGCAAGCTAACTCCATGGCCAACATGATAAACATTTAGGAAGTAGTGTGTGCACGGTCCGAGCTAGAGAAAAACGACATGGTGGAGCTGTAGGACTGGTTAGTGAGCTTTATGTACGTGTTAATGTGGTCAGACCAGGTATCAACACCAACATGCCCATAGGAAGAACATCGTGAGAGGAAACAGGAGTGGCTGGGGCATCTGCTATGATGCCTGGAAATGCCCAGATATAGGATGTGAGACAGCGATGTGTGTGACATGTGACACAGTGAGACACAGATAGTGTGTGCAGGTGGCAGAGCTACGGACTTTTGGAGAGGGCATCTTTGTGTGCAGCCCATGCATTGACCAGTGCCTCGCCAGGCACGTTGTCCAACACTCGCTCAACCACGCAAAACACATAGTGCGAGTGGGCCGAGGCTGTGAGCACACATACTGCGAGTGATGGTGCACGAGAGCGCAGGGGCAGTGACACTGAATGCAGAGATAGACAGTTGTGCATAGCACCCTGAATACTCTAATATGTACCACCAATACACATGGTGTTGCTAGAGTACACAGGCCGTAACATAGAGAACCTTAAACCTTTTGTGAAAAAGTGTTCATTGAGGCAATGGAAGTATCAGGTGCCCGAGGAGGAGAGGACAAAAAGAGAGGCGTCACAACCCTGGGGCCAGGCACGTGAGTGGTGGAACATATGGAATAGTGATGAAGCTATATGGAAGGAGTTCATGACTGGCCTACAAGACCACTTTTAGACGCCGAAGCCAGGGCAGACGGCATGGTCCAGTTATGCAGCGATAAGCAGTGGGATGGCGAGGCGGTTGAGTGCTTCATTGCCAAATAACTTTGCCTTTACCGACGAGTTAATCCCGAATCTCCACTGTCAGAGGCGCTACCTGACGTAACTTGAAGAGCAAATGAGATGCTGCAGCCATTCCTGAGCCCAGTTCCCAGCGAATCGGCAGAGGGCTATGTGCACCGAGTAACCAAAGCCTGAAGCACTTACTCAGAAGGGAAAACAGAGACCTAGACAGAGGTAGACCTGATAACAGACAGACAACAGAACAGGTTACAGCTGGGGGATGATGCAAAGAGATTAGCAGCGCCGGAAGAGTGGTACCAGGATGCGTGCTGACAGATGGCATCATGCAACTGGCTGACTGAAGAAAGTAAGGAGAAGGGTCGCTGCCGAACTGCACATGTGCGAAGTAATAACCCGACATTGGCACGAGGACTGCCCAGTTCATAACCCGGACCACTAGCAGCTGGGCATTGAATAAGTGGGAGAGCGCGGAATGACTGCATACTCCCTGTTGTCTCCAACACCTGCCCGGACATGACTGTCTGTCATCAGGCCAACATCGACATAGCGAACCGCAGGAACAAACTGATGAGAATTTCCACGGAGGTGAATGACAGACCCGTCGCCACACTGGTGGAGACGGCGGACAGCCGAACCTTTATCCGTCCAGACCTAGTTCGCCCCGAGTGTACTCGTCACGAGCTGGCCATTCTGCAGCTGGTCACCCACGATGGCACGGGGCACACTCTGGGCACAGCTGATGTCAACATCCGCCTGTGGGACCAGGTCTCGACCACGACGGTGGTAGTGGTAAGCGGCCTACAAGAGGAGGTGGTGCTGGGCCAACCGTGGCTGAGCACGCAGGTGGCCATCATCGTGGTCGCAGCCCGGCTGATGCACCTAGGAGTTGGTGACTGGAGAACCACCTATGTCGTGATTTAATCGCTTTTTTTTACTAGAGTCTTGTATCACACTTGCCGACCTTGACCATGACATACCAGAGTATTATTGCGATACTGTCGAGCGAGTGCTTCGGGGTAGACAGGAAGTATTCGCTTTCTCCGATTGACTCCTCGCCACGATGTCGGTGGAGCATGCCATCCCCACACATAGTGACGAGCCAGTGCACACATGACCTTGAGCCTATGTGTTCGAGGAAAAGCAGGTCAGCAAGGAATAAGTGGAATAGATACCCAAGGAAAGGATTATTGAACTATCTGACAGTAGATACAGCTCGCGAATAGTACTAGTGGCTAAAATGGATGGGGTACGAGATTTTGCATGGACTGTATGCTGGTGAATGCAGTGTGAGAGCGCACCACCACCGTTAATTAGTGTTGACGAAGCCCTAGCTAGCCTAAGATATGCGAATGTGTTCTCTATATTAGACTTGAAAGCAGGGTATTGGCAGGTCCCTATAAGACCACAAGACCGGGAGAAGACAGTGTATACTATCCCTGATGGCAGGTGCATTCAGTTCCACGCAATGCCTTTTGGCCTGAAATGTGCGCTGTCGACTTTTCAATACATGGTATCCCGATTCCAGGAAGGGTACGTAGGGGAAGTTGTGGCAGTATACCTGTACGACATTATTATCTGGTCGTGAAACTGGCAGGAACACGAAAGCCTCTTAGGCCTGGTACTGCAATGCTTCGCTATCCGTCATCTTGTCATGTCACCGACCAAGTGCCATATAGGGAAACGGAATGTGGACTTCCTAGGACATGTAGTGTGCGAGGCAGGAAGTTATGTGCACCCGACCCATCTCACCAAAATAGCTGGTGCCAAACCACCACACACACGCAAACAACTCCAGAGATTCAGATAGCTAGCCAACTGGCTCTGGAACTATATCCCCAAAATCGCGCAAATACCAGATGCCCCTGACGGAATTGTTGTCACCGAATGTGCGATATAGCTGGACCATGAGTGCCCCGTATGCATTCGATGAACTGAAAGCAGCATTTAGGAACTGCTGTATCCTCTCGCACATAGATAGTCAGTAGTCAGAAAAGGTTATATATATAGACAGATGTCAGTATGGTAGGAGTAGACGACGGCTCGAAATAAGTAATCTGATACTGAAGTTGCGAAGTTTGACGACATAGAGCACAGATACCACAGCAATGAGAGGGAGTGCCTCGCCATAGTATGAGTCGAACGCCATTTCTGTTACTATCTTGGAGGAAAACGGTTCGCATTGCGCACTGATAACAAGTGCTTAACCTGGCTGGACAGTAAGAGTGGGTGCAGGGGCAAACTCAACTGGTGGGCGCTGCTGCTGCAGTCGTTCGACTACACTGACACCAGCTGAGGGACGAGCCAAGGACAGAAGCGTGCCAGACCACGCAGATGCAAAAAGCCCTCAGCACAATCTACCGTGAGTCAATGTAGCTACCATAGGAGAGCCCCTCGGGACCAGCCCGAATATCTAAGCTGATATAATAACCCACATCTTTGCAGGGCAACAGACATCACGAACCACCCAGAACCGGCATGCACAATGCACCGAAGGTGTTAAAGAGAATATACGAGTAGTAAACGACCAGATCCAATCGCATGCTCCCAGCACGGCCACCTGGAGGTTGAACGTACTACCAGATGCTAGACAGGGGGTGTTTCGCTACACATACAACCACCTGCTAGCAGAACACCCAGAGGCAGAACAAATGCAGCAGCACATGGCGGAGCATTTCCACTGGCCAGGCATAGCCGCCGAGACAATGGGATATGTACATGCATGTAAAGAGTGCCAAACAGCCAAATCTCGCAGAAGTGACGGCGTATAGTAGCAAGTACCACGTCGACCGACAAAACTGTTAAATGAGATCGCCCTAGACCAAATGGAATCATACCCATGCATTGTAAAGCTCTTCCTCTTGGTGGTGATGCTCTGGGTGGAAGCATACATGCTGTGCAATTCACAAAGCAAGCACCCTCACGACCAAATTCTTGCCCAGATGTGGATACCTTCTGGGCACCCTGACGGATAATGGCAGCCAATTCACAGTCGACAGTGGCAACAACTACACAAAGGTGCACAGATCCGCGTGCACACAACCAAGTGTACTCCTGTATACAACTTCTCTACCTAGAGCAATTCTGCTCAAGGAGATTCATTTTCCTAATGTATACCTAATTTGTAATTTTTTGAGTGAGGCCCCTGGCAGAACTGAACCCAGGAACCCCAGTGTATATGAGACAACATATCTTATCCTTTGGGGGAAAGAACTATTGCGCAAGTTTTGCACCACCATAGCAGGGTCCCTACTGGGTGCTCCAGAAGCAAGGGGCGACATCCTACCCGATCAAGGGGATACATCCTACCAGCACACAGACATCCTGAAGACGTCCGTAGGATGTGGGAACTGTCGTGCCTAGGACGTCCTAGGGAAGTTCATTTCAAGTCCTTTTTATGTAGGAAAAGTTCATGGAAAAGTACTACCTACGGACATCCCTAGGATGTCTGGCATACACATCCTTGGGACATCCCTAGGAGCTCCCTGGGATCTGTAATAAACACGTCCCCAAGATATCCTCAGGAGCTCTCTGGGATCTGCATTAAATGCATCCCCAGGAGATCCCTGGGATATCCCTAGGAGCTCCCTAGGACCTGTATTAAACACATCCCTGGGACATCCCTATCAGCTCTTTCCAGCAGTAAAAGTAAAAGTTTAGTATTCAACTCAATAAGAAAACAAATGTATTTGCTTTGGTGATATGTAAACTTAGTATTTAACACACAGTCAAATACATATAATTGTTAATGTAGCCTCTTAAAATCTTTTGAATAAACAATTCATCTGTAATAAAAAATTTTTAATGCTTTACCTTCCAAAAGTCTACCAGTAATAATAAAAGATGTGTGTTGAAATTAATAAAGTTACCAATTTCTTGAGGAATTATATAAATATTATGAATTATCTACTAAATTAATTGCAACAAACCTCATGTATATTTAAATAATATTGTGAGCTATCTAGTGCTCATATTAGGAACTAGCCTAGAAATCCACTACGTCCGTGGGAGCTCCTGCTCGGACATCCCAGATAACTCCTGCTCGGACATCCAAGGGAGTTCCTCAGAGGAGCTCCGTGGGAGCTCCCTGTAAGGACATCCCTGGGAGCTCCCCAGATGAGGAATTTAGGATGAACCAAATTCGTCTTCCAAGGAGCTTCCTGGGATGTGAGGTACTTTTCGAGGAGGTACTTGGGACGTCCTAGTGACATGGTGTTTCGGACCTCTCGGACATACGAAATATCCATCCCTAAGACATCCCGAGGATCGCATGTACCCGGATATCCTCAAAGGATGTTCCTAGGACATCTTGGGAACTTGCTGTGCTGGTAGGGCAGGGTGACCAACTCCGACCCGAAGAGAAGACGTCGGTAAGCCAAACCCGGATCCCTGAGACCCAGCACATGGACTTCGAGGTGGCCTGGGAGTGGCTGTTTCCCCGGACACCGGACGACGAAATGATGCCAATGAGAGAGCCGATTGTCAGAGAGCCAGAGGAGGCAGCACCGAGTCATACAGAACCAGAGTGGAACGAGAGCTATGGGTCTGGGGAGCAGACACCCCATTGAGTGACGCGCACTTCACCTCGACCATGGAGGAACTGGCGGACGAGTACCCCCAGCGCCTGCACCAACTTCATTGGCCTTGGCGGTTCTTCCCCTCAGTCCGACACGGCGATGCGATGCGATCCCACAACAAGAGGTGGCGAACGACACATACCGACTCCGATGCCATCAGCCACGACACCACCAGCTGAGCGACGCGGCCCCGGATGGCACCAATGCAGGAGGGCTAAAAACACTGCACGACAAGGGGGAAACACGACCGCGGCCCTACTGGTCGTTGACCACCCCATCCTCTGCTAACCCTATCAGCTGGCGCGAGATCCGATGCGTCGCAGTTGAAAGTTTGGTCAGGATTTACACATACTCATGAGTAGAGTTGGAGGTTGTGGAAGGTAAAATTGCCATGTAACTAAGAGAGGGAATAGAGGAGAATAAATATCAGCGAGAAGGTTCAAGTGGAGTGGAGGAGTACGAACTGGGTAGGAAATTCGGTGTGGGAGAGGAATATTTTGCAGAATGATTTGGTAATTTTTAGGGGTTAGAAACGTTCAGGCGGGGGTAGGAATGGTAGCCAACAGAGGCAGATAAGGAGTGACCTTACTGCATGGCGCAGACCAATTGCGAATATTTTTTAATATAATTTTGAGGAACCTAAATTTTGAAGTTAGAAACCCCCCCTCCTCCACCAAATCCATTTGCTAGGTTGTTGATATATTTAACATGTAATATATGCATGGTTCTTGTAATTGTAGTCGTATGAGGTATTTAGGAAGTATTATATATTTTTTTTCTTTGTGTATATAGGTCATTTAGGATAAAGAAAGCACTAAGGATTTAACACTTGGAAAAAAAATCACTAGCTTTTACTGCATTAAAGTGAACATTAACAACAGTTACAGTATAGCTAGTATGGTTGGTAGCGAATCATTGCATGTAGTTACATGTGATTTCTAATTTGAATACAACATTAGTAAGAAAGTCAAACACAGTCGACCTCTCTGTATAAAGTATGCTTTCTAATAATTACTTATGATCTTATTGACATAATACTTGATGCAGGCCATTCCATGTTCTCTCAGCTGAAGTACGTCATGCGCATCACGCCTACCAATTGGAACAACCGAGACGGGCAGTACCGCACATGCATAAACTAAAATGGTTGCGAAATACGAAATGCTCGCGTGTTATTGGCTACACGCAATCACTGATATGTAAGATAATAATAATAATAATAATAATAATAATAATAATAATAACAATACCTTCTTGCAGTTGAGCTTTCACCCGGTGGCAAGATCACGTGCCTTACTTTCCCCCCATACCCCTCCTGAGCAACCAACCCTGTCAACCCTCACCTGCTCCTCTCTAAGCACATGCCACCCCTCACCGACCCCACGATCATTGACTGCCTACCCCTCTCGGTAGCTCTCTTGCGTTTCCTTATGCTTAATGTGTCCTTTTGCGTTCCATTGTAGAACTCACTTGGAGTGTCTTGCGTTTGCGTTTTTGTGATACATATGTACTTGCGTGTGTCTGTATAAAGGGCCTATCCGTAACCGACACCCTACCGCGCCTTTTTTGTCGATGGAAAACATTGCGGACACATGTTAATTGGCCTTCAGCGCGATACCTCTTCTGCCCCACTGTTTGCTATAAATTTCATTGATTAATATTGGCAAAACCCTTCTTCTCCATTCTAAAATGTCTTGATTCAAGAAAATTTTGAACAAGTTCTAAACAAAAATTTTTGAAATTTCAATAAATTAGAAGACAAAATGGCCGTTTTATGATGTCATCATGGCGTCATATAACTTTCAAAAGTTTGAATTCATTAAAATTTATAGAAAATCAATGCTAAATTTGATCGTGTGTTAGGGTATTAAGGAATAATTTTACTATACAATAGTATTTGACAATAGTATTTGACAATAGTCTAGTTAAGTGAGTTTTTGTTTGAGATTGTAGTCATTGAACATTAGAGAAAATCTATTTGCAGCTCAATCCAAATTACTGAAAATGTTAATACGTAAATTAATGGTTTAGTTACATGTTCAATCAATCTTCTTGAGGAATATTCTGTGTTTTACTTATCTAAAATATTATTTTAAAATCAAGATGGTAATCTCTGTTTTGTTTTATCTGTTTACTCTTAACACGTTGGTCTCTTTCATAGAAAAATAAGGTCTCTTTTGCCGTACATTGAAACCTCTTTTTAGTGTTTTGATAAAAAGTTAGATAGCGCTAGTGTGGAGTTGTTATAATCAACTATGGTATCTACAAAAACAAACAAATAAATAATAATAAAACTGTAACCAAAACCAATAAGAGTTTTGAAATTCCTTCAGTCTGCATTCCGGGACCTTTGTTCGTTTTCGTTTGTGTTTTGCCCCGAGATTTTACCTTGATACAAACAGTCAATTTGTGTAAAGTTGAGAAATTGTGAAACGTTTGTGAGAGTATTTTATTTGTGACGAGTTTTGAGTGATTGATGTGATTCGAACGGTTCTGGAATGTTATTTTCGTCGTAACAGGTGATGGACTGCTAAGTTTCCTGGAGCAAGGTAAGAGCTACAATTTTTATCATACTTGTACGTTATTTTACTATTTTTGGCTTTGAGATTTATTTTTGTAACCTATTGGTGCGTACTTAAAGTAGTTAATTGCTGAATTAAAAATAAAGTGCATGTTTTATGTTTACTAATATTTCTCAAATTGTTCGTAAATGCCGGTTATTTTATTTGTAACGTTTTAATGAAACTAACAACTTACCATGCGCCGCTATTAATTTGTCGACGGGAAATATGTTTTAAAATTATATAATGTTTTACACATGTTACGTGTCTTTTTATAATTACCCTATTTTACGTTAGGCATCCTACCTGTTTTTTGTGGTGTTTAAATATTGTGTTAAGGGGTTTGGGGGGCATAAAGTTTTAGAAAGTTTTGAAAGTAAAAATTGTGTATACAGGCCTCCAAAGTGAGGTTGATTTGCTCGGCAACTAGCCTAAAATACAGCTATGTTTTGTGTATACGATTTTGATTGCTGACTGCACTAGCTGTAACGTATTAGAACTTACCAACTACCTAGCTCAGTTTAGTTCACCCAGACAAAACGACGGTGTCTGTCAGGATCGTCTAAAAGATTTTGGTGTCTTGGGACAAAAACGGAGACGTCATTTCAGGTTTCACTGAAAAAAGAAAAAAAAGTGGGGGGGGGGGGCAAGATTTTTTTTGCAGCAGTGACCTTATAGCAACCTTTTTAATTAAACATGAGTAAAATTAAAAACTTAATAATTAAACCTAATTTTTATGTGCATGCATTAATATTATTTAAAAACAAAAATAATTTTAGCTTATTGCTACGCTTTTATTTCTATATTGGGGGGGGGGGGGGGCTTTTCCCCCCCCCCCCTGCCTCCCCTAAATGAAGCCCCTGGACTAAGATATCGTTTCTGGAGACCCGTGGTCTAAAGACTAAAATAAAATAATAAGAAATAATTAATAATCAGTATTAGGGCTGTGGGGTCGTAGTCGGAGTTTTGGCACTTTTGTGTGGAGTAGGAGTTGGCGACGATTAAAATATAGCAACTCCGACTCCAGATCTGACTTGGCTAACAAATCTCATATTTACATTTTTATGTTTTAGGTATGTTTAACTCCTCTTACTGAAATTTAAGAAGTGCATATTTAAACAAAACAATCTTAGGTAATTGTTAACTGAAATTAAAACTCTAAAATTCTTAAAGAAATCACAGTAATTATTAGAGCATTGTTCAAGTGTTAATTTGTATCTAGAAGGTAGTTAGGCTGCTATGCAATAAATTAAAGGGGTTATTCAGTAAACTTACAAGTTTCTATTCACTCTGTGATAATGAAATGTATGTTGAAGGCAAACATTACACAATCCGCTTGTCTTGGTCATGGTGGAGTCGGAGCTGGACAGTGGAAAAACTTGGGAGTTGGAGTCGGAGTCGATAGCTCAGGTTACCGACTCCACAGCCCTGCAATACACTTTTTTATTATGGGCTCTTTATAGGTCGATGTCTAGGCAATATGCTCATTCCGCATTTCCCCTTCCCTCTTGTGGGCGGATCGGTGCAACTGCATAAATCTAAAGTACCTATTGACAAAGATGATAGAATTCAAATAGTCTACTATAAGTTAGGCAAAAGAGAAAATATCCGGAGACTAGTGTTCAAGCTTTGTGGTGGATGTGAGACCCAGCTGGCTGGGCTGTTAGAAGATCTGGTGCAAGCTGTAGATGAAAGGAAGCAGGTAGATTCCTGCTTCATAGATTTTGAAAAGACGTTTGACAAGGTGCCACATGGAATTTTAATTAAGAAAGTGGATGAGCTATTGGATGACAAGTGGGTGGTAGAGTGGATAAGAAACTTCCTTGAGGACGGACTCAGAAAATGAGAGTGGGGAACACCTTGTCAAAGGAGGGAGTAGTAACAGCAGGGGTACCACAGGGAAGTATGCTGGGTCCCTGGTTGTTTCCATAATGACAAATGACATGGGAGTGAGGGGACAGGATAAGGTTGTTTGCTAACGTAGGCAGGCGGATATTAATCGGATAATAGAATGGATAGCGACTGATAAAATGAAGATGAATTTAAATATGACGAAGGTGGTGAGATTTACTAGGAAGAGGTAAAGAGCAGGAACAGGTAGAGATGGGGAGAGCAGTAGATAGGAGAGGTGAAGGAAGTCAAGTACTTGGGAGTGGTGTTACAGGAAGACCGTGGATGGGACAGGTAGGAAAAGTTGTTTTTTTTTTCAAAGGAAGGAGGGCCCTGGGAATGCTAGGAAGGGTCCTAAATGGAGCCATTGGTGGGGTGAAGGAGAAAGCATACACCTCGATGGTACGCCCAATGCTGAAATATTCAGCAGCAGAGTGGGATCCTTACAATGAAGGAGAGGTGCAGGAACTGGAGAAGGTTCAGAGAAGGGCAGCAAGATGGGTGAAGGGAAGGTGGAGTAGGCAAGGGCAGGAAGGAGAGGATGAAGGAAACTACAGGCCATCGGTGATGATGAAGGAAATGGGTTGGAGTGCTTTGAAGGACAGGCGAAGAGTGGAAGGGTTTGTTCAAGGTGGTGAATGGTGAGGGGGGATGGGGAAGGTTGGGTACCCAGTAATCAGAAGTAATTACAGAGGGAGAGGGAACAACAGTGAGAAGTTCCAGAGGACAGAGAGGGGTAGGTAGTCGATGATGGTCAGGTTGGTGAGGGAGTGGAACCTGCTGAAGGAGGAGCTGGTTAGGGTTGTGAGAGTGGTGAGGTTCGGGTGGTGTCTGCAGGGAGAGTGAGTGGAGGGATGTAGACTTGCCACTGGGCGATAGCCCATCTGCAAGGATGTTGATTATTGTTATAACAAGCTCTTGCCTGCAGGGGTGTTGACTAGGGGGGGGGGAGGCAGGGGTACATTGCACCCGCTGACAACTGTCAGCCCAAATCTTGGGAATATTGATCTTTAGTCTTATTTTATAACATTATTTATTATGGGCCATCTGTTCTTGTTATTTTGCAGATTTTCATTTAGGCTAACCCTGTTAATATAGTTCGTATTATATAGCAGTGTCTCTACTCTTGTATTGCTTAAATATCGGCATAGGCCCTACCTAAATTATCATTGTGGTATTTCCAGTTTCTCGTAGTAGCTATATTGCTATTTAATCATCCTTTTTATTTTTAACATTGCCGTAGATTTAAGTGTGATGTGTCATTTTTTATATACATAAAACAAAGTCGGTTTAGTTACATCATTTATAACTTAAGAACGGCTGGACCAATTTTAATGATCTCTGATTTTTTGATTCGACTCCGCCCCGAATAGGAGAATAACTATTAAAATATCGAAAAAATTCGCGAAGAAATAAAAATATGCACATACATACTAATGTTATAAATTCCCGCACCAATTAATATTCCCGCAACAATGACGATAACGCCACTAGATGACACTACAATTGGGAGGGGGGGAGGGGGACTCAGGTCCCAGAAGCATAAAGATGGCGGAAGGCCCGAACCAAGGCGTACTACATCAACTTCCCAAGTGTTTCAAATGTGGCGTCTTATCGAGGGCCAAATTATACGCGAGCAAAGCCGTGGGTACAAACTAATATTAAATAATTGTAAGTTGTAGACAGATTTTTTTATCCGGTGTAAGTTAAGGCGATATCGCCTAGCTGCGCAATTAATGAAGTGTTATTATTACTATTATTATTATTACTGGCGACCCCCTCAAGGGCGGGAACGGGAGGGTCAAAGTGGGGGAATGTATCGGAGGAAGGAGAGGTTGCATCATGGCTGCCACGGGGAAGTCTAATGGGTCCTTTGTTGTTTGTGGGAATAACTTGCAGGTGGGCACTGACGGGATATGTTCATGGATAGGATTCGGTAGTTTTCGCGGAAATATTTTTTCATCACTTTGTTTCAGGTCTAATTTCCGGGAGGTTCTGGCTTCGAATTCCGTTAAAAGCTGCTTGCGAACGTTCAATTCTGACACAAAAACTACAAGGCAGATCTAATTAGTGCAATTTACATGTAGTCTTTAAAAGGGGTAAAATTGCAGTTCGCTTTCCACTTAGGTTCCTCTACAATATCAGCTGACATTATTGTCGGTATACTGCCAAAAGTGATTAAGTCATAAATGCTATTTCGTTTAAAAACAGTATTAAATTGTAGATATTAACAAAAATTTGGTATGTTACTATAGGGCATTGGCTATTGTGACACAACAGTACGAAACGACGAATAGACTTTAAACTTGGGCAATTGTTCGTGAACAACCTATACATATTCCTAGCATTTTTATAATTTTATCTCATTTTGACATTGTCACTTTTGGCAGTAAACCGACGATATATCATCTCACGAATCTCAAATTTGGGGCACCAAATACGTTTCCGCGAAACCTTTACCCACTGAAACTTTGTAATGGCAATAAAGTTAAAGTGAATATTTTGAGTATATATAATTGAGGCCACCGTCACCAATGGTTGTGTACAGGGTAAACAGATGTTTTTCATTCGATTAACCTCTTACCTTAGGTGGCTGTAATTACCCCACAACGTCAAACTGGCAGGGCAATAAATAAGGCCCAGGCGAAATCGCTGTTAGTGGAAGGGACAAACTTAAGACTGATTTTCGCGAGGACAGCTATAGCTACTTATCCTGCTGCAGAACTAGTTCAACTAGCCGCTTGGACATTCTAACACTTGATGACTGAAGTACCAATCTTGTGTACAAAGAGGTTTTTCAATTAAAGTAAATATTATCAGTTACGAATAATACTCGCGAGCAAAGCCGCGGGGGACTGCTATAATAATATATATAATAATAGTCTTAATATATAAAGGCGGTGCAAAACGTAATTTGTTGCCAAATTGACAGAGTCGCACCGAAGTGTTTACTTGACTGTAGTTTGCGACATGCTTTCAGACAACTTCGTCACAGGATGAACTATCAAGAGAACAATGCACTTGTACAAGCCACTTACTTGGAGATGATAGCACTACATGTAGGTATTATTATATCAGCAACCGTTCTCTGGATTTGTATTGTAAACATTACGTTGTAGGAGCTTTCAACAAGAGGTCGTTTTGTTTTGTTTTTTGTTTCCTGCAATGTACATTCAAAATCTGGAGGCAAAAAATTTAGTGCGATTAGAAAAGGGTAGTTTTAGGAAGGGGAATTGTTTTAAGAGTGATTTTTTTACAGGTTAGATATCTCAACACGTACAATGGTTTGGACTAACTACGGGATAACATTGTACCAGACAATTTATTTTACAATATAACTTTATGGCCTTGTACCACTAACAAAGTTATTCATGTAACAGCATCCACGTAATTTGTTATCCTTTACTTGAAATGAAACTAGGCTAGTGGTACAAAGTTACCTCAGATGCCTCTAACATCCATCGCGCGTATAAGACATTGAACGTGAATAGTTGCGGTACAGAGAGACGGGAACACTGACTTTTAGGTTAGCCTCCAAAAATGTCAGCGTATAGGTTGTTCATAGTAAAGTGAGCACTTTTGAAGCAATACTTACTTTTTTCCTTTCTTGTAATTTATAGTTTCCGGTCACGTTATCATATAAACAAAGCAACGTAGGAAGTTATAATATTTGTAAATTCTACAAACGGTCTACTCTAAAATGTATTTCTGAGCTCACAATTAACAATATTTAGTAATTATTATAAACTGACAAGATGGTCTTCTATAAATTACTCACTTTAGCGCAAGTAGACAGCAGACTCGCTGACACGGAGATGACATGAGTGAGCCTGTAAGGACTTGCTTCGTTGTTATTGGCGCTGCGCCCTCCAGCACGTATCAAGTAAGTCAAAGGCCAATTGCGAATGTGACACGAACTTATAATTGTTTCACTTATAGTTTGTGACCGAAAGAAAACGCGAATTTTTCAGATCGCTACGTATACATAATCAATTGTTTACCTTCAGTACATGTTGGCATCACTCCCGAAGTTTTCTTACACTCCTAGACATGCACACATGTTATATACGCATATGTGTATGTATATTAAGGGTGTTCAAGTGCCATAAAATAATAATTGTATATATTTATGAAATAGAGTTAGTTTTGTAAACGACACTTGCGAGTATAGTTTCCTCTTACGAAACAATTTTAGCTTTCGTAGTTTTCTCATAGCTGTGCAACAAAGTCAATATTTGCTTGTTCTGCTGCCATGCAAATAGTGAAAACCAACTGACTTACATGAATAAAATAATTCACTGTGATATTACATCCCATGAAGTATGCAACGAAGTATTTAAAAGACCATAACGTAATATTTCGAATTTTTTGAAAATTCGCAAAAGTGCAGGAAAAAATTAGAAAATTCAGAAACGTTTTCAAATACAAAAATAGTTCACGGGATTTTTCAAAAAGTTTTATTACGTAGTCCGTGGCATGTTATTTCACTGAGAATTATTTCACTTACGTACCTATGTCAATTGGTTTGGCATGGCAGCAGAACAAGCCAATTTTGACTTTGTCGCACCGTTATGAGAAAACTATTCGAGTTAAAATTATTTCGTAAGAGGATACTGTACTCACAAGTATTGTTTACAAACAAGAAGGTCAAGTTTCCAGGCGAGTGTCCAGACCTGTTCTTTTAGGGCCGTGGCGTACCCGAACCAATGCTTCGAGGCAGGCTGTGATTCTTCTTTCATTCTTCTTTCGTATGTACAGCTCATAACCCAAAGTAGTTGATTTATGAATATAACGTGCAAAAAAAACCACTTTTGCATTATTTCTCCATGGTCATTCTCACTTTTCGGGAGACTGTAACACTTCACTGTATTTCACATCCTTAATTTTCAAATTGTATAAAATCCTGAATTTAATTTTTAGATATTTAAATAAGCTTTATTCTTATCAAAACATCATCTCGTTATCTCGACGGGTATAAGAGGTACAAATGATTAATCTGAAAATAATTTTTATGTATCTGCGTAAACATCTTTTTTAAAGTAATAACCATTCCAATATGTTAACTGGTTTAAGAGAAATCAAGGATTACTGAAAAACACATTTTGCGGCTTTTCACCCCCTTAATTTTCAAGTTTTGAAAAATAGAAAAATTTGCTTATATGCGTTTGTTTGGGCAATATTTTGAAGTTAAGAAAATAATGATAGCTTTCCCGGTTGATGAGGTATCAGGGTTTCTTTGAAAACACATTTAACCCCTTTTCACCCTCTTAAATTTTGATTTTCAAAAAATCGCTTCTTAGTGGGTGCCTACGATCTAAGAGGAAGAAGCTACATTTAAAATTTCATGGTTCTAGGTTCAGCGATTTGGGCTGGGCGTTGATGAATGAGTCAGTTTTAGTGAGAGAGTGGTATTTCGCTTTTATACTCTGTTTCATATGAGTTAGGTAAAATTTGACAGCTACTTACGGTTAGTAATTTTTTATATTTGGTGATTTATGGCACAGTGAATGACATTTTTAGTTCTAAAATTAGCCGGAAATGTATATTTCACCATTTATACTGCTGCAAATTTTGTCTTACATTGTGCCACAAACAGCAAAATATTAAAAATTATTGCTCTTAAGTAGATGTAAAATCTTACCAAACTTATATGGAACGGATATATATATATATATATATATATATATATATATATATATATATATATATATATATATATATATATATATATATATATATATATATATATATATATATAT
>PNEQ01060329.1:0-19081 GCA_003012365.1 Medauroidea extradentata | reverse complement strand
TGTCGTGGGGTTTTACACGCAAATCACAGACGTGTGGTGTTACAGTAACCTTATTGTGATTGGTACAGTCAAATGAGAAACGTCACAGTTCAAAGGCACGCTGCCAATATCTATGAAGCAGAACTGCAGACATGCACATAAGGTACTGGAACAAAGTGGGGCAAAATTCTTTTCGCGAAAAGTTCATGTCTCTAGTCATCAGCATGGCGGAAAGGCCTGCCGTAATATCCAGTAGCACGGGGCTGGTGTCAACAGCCTCGGGCAGCCAATAAGCGGCGAAGTTAGCCCGTTTCAAATGAGTCGCCACGTCATTTCACTCCTGTATTAAGATTTAGTCTGTGCCGGTATTGTGCTTCTCGATTAAGGGTTTATTTTATACGTGTTTTTCTGAGAAAGTTGGCAGCAAGTAGGATTTCGTAGGTCTCCCCCTTTTTCCCCCTACGAAACCACAGCTCTTTAAAACTGCATTAGAGAGTCTAGTCAATGGTAGGGAAAACTAGGATAGGTTTGTCATACTTTCGGAATACTGTTCAAGTACCCGTAATCTGACGTCAGAGCAAGCATAGCGTTGTGGTTACTGAGTACAGACTTGCAAATTTCGAGGTATTTTCTGACTACAGACGAGACTGTAAGCTTTAGTTTGCTCGCTCGATATCTTAGTTGACCATTCAGTGTCGTGGTTTTGCAGTGGGGAAAAATAAATATTACCAATATTTCCACGCGAGAATGGCCAATCGTATGTAATGCAGTCAAATAATTAAACTACATCACTAAAAATGATCATTAGAGATGATGGTTAGAAATGGTGGTTCTTCGCGAAAATTTTTTTGTGCCAACATACACTTAACATTATGGTTTCTTGCTACATGTATAATTAAATGATAATTAGGGACTGGAAAATTTCGTGAATTCAATTACCTATAGGCTAGAATCCATTATCCTATACATACTCAAGCCCCGTCTACTCGTTCATTGTCTGTTGTTCCACTGAGTAGCAGCTAGTAGACTAATAGTCTGGCTTGAGTATGCATAGTATAATGGATTATTAGAGACATGCAAAATTCGCGTTATTTTCTGACAGCTGACTAGACTGCAAGTGCCTATAGGCTCGTTCGATGTCTCCCGCTGGCCGACATTGTCATACTTGCCGCGGAGAATGCTTACACGGTAGACAGGCCAATCTCTGTAGAGACGTAACACACGTAAATGACAACACATAAAAGTTCGTGGCCAATTGAATCGCAGATTATGCTCTGTTATGTATAAGAAAGTAAAGTTTAGTCTGCTACCAAATGATAACGCGAATTTTGCATGTCTCTATGGATTATAGCATACAGGTCTTTGAATTCGCGAAATTTTCCAGCCCCTAATGATAGTTAGAGGTACGTCCATTTCCCAAATACATTCCAGGTCAGGTTAAACGCCAAAAGTATATACTTCATAATCACGTATGTGAAGTTAGTAACACTCGAAACAATTTTGTTGAAAACGTTGGCTAAAACTATTATCTAGGATTGCTATTGTTTGATTTTCGCAAATTGACTTCAAGAAACCTACAGTTATAGATTAATGCTTTTAGCGTTGAATTATGTACCACGCCCTCTTAAGAGCGTTCCAGATGGAAAAAATCATAATTTTGTATTTGTATGAAACAGTGTTAATTTTGTAGAAGTTACTTGGGAGTATATTATCCTCTTACAAAAAAATTTAACTCGGCCAGTTTTTCCATAATGCCATTTCAAAGTAAAAATGTGCATGTTTTAGTTCAAACACCCTCTGAAAACCAATTAAGATAATGAAACGAAATGATTCACAGTAAAAGTACATTGTCGCTGGCTAGAGCTTTACATATATAAAAACCCATTCAAACAATGTTTTGTGTATTTAAAAAATTTCTGAAACTTGAAGATTTTCTATGCTATTTTCTGAAAAAATTTTAAACACAGAAATGCTTTATATTTGGTGCACAGTTGGTATATTTTTCGGAAATTTTGCTGTCGTAATTTATGGAACGTAACAACAATCATATATATATTTTTTTCCTTTGTGTACCGGAACATAGAAGTCAACAGCGATAGTGTAACACAGACGTTTTGCTACAGAATTCTGCTAACGAAATCTCAATAGACGTTTCTGAACAGAATTAAGTAATGTATTGAGGAGAAAAATAAAGATAGTGTGTACCGGACTAATGTTTCACACACACAACTCAGGGTTGTGTATAGTTATTGCTAAACAGTTCATGTTCTGGAATACTCAAGGCTTCGACACTGCCTCGTACGATCTTCATTCAGTGTGAATTATGGTATTCTTGTGGATCAGGTTTTGCCGTTGGGGAATTAAAAAAGCAGTGAAATTTTGTATTTGGCGTGTCGCAATGCAAAAACTGCAAGTAAAATAATGGGCGAAAATATTAGACATCAGTCGAGCGGTATCCGTTAAAACTAAAAATGTAAAAACAATTGTTTTTGCTGTTTACGGCGTAAATAGAAAGCCGAACACGCTTGCTGTGAAGGGTGCAAGTGGCGGCGGCGAATTGAGAGAAACCGAAGAGTTGCACTTCTGCTCAACACTTTCTATAATCCGCGCGCAAACAAAAACTGCTGCAGCGAGGTGCATTCCTGCACACACGGTACTAACAAGGAGGTTTTGTTAAATAAAGCAAAATATGTTTGGCTCAAGGGAATGAAATGTCTTGCAGACTGAGCTCGGGAATGAATCTATTGGGAGTAAAGGCCTTACGTTTCCGTTACTTTGACGTATTTTGTCAATACGCAATACAAACGCAAAGTTAATGAAACGATTTTTGAAAAAACGAATGGAAATCTGTTTTTCGAAAAGGAAATATTGTGACATAAATTATTATATATTTTCCATAAAAGCATATCACGTAGGCCTATATAGTTAAAAAAAATGTACCCAGCTATTATTTAAATACTATCCAGAACACAAGCAACGCCATCTGATGACAAGAATATCAGTTCATTTACAAATACTTGTCAAATGCTATTTACATGGTTTTCCGAATACATTTCAAGACATACCTGTTACATTTCTCATTAAATTCTAGTACTGGAGTCTTAGACGATACTCTGAAATAAACATTTTTCACTATACCGTAACGTACATAATCAGCTGGTTCATTGAAAACGGCCATCTTGACTTTGACTTTTGATTTTAAGTTTGTCGTAAACGTAAAGTCGAGACTGCTTGACTTAGTTTGGCGACACCATTGTGTACGACCCCATTAGAAGCCATGTCTTGAAAGCTATCCTGAAGTCAAATGCTAAAGTTCTAAATTTTATAACCGTCTTATTGCTACCCCGAAAATCGATGTTACAGTTGCATTTATTTAAATAAACCCAAATAGGGTAAACCCATCCTACTTCGGGATATTAAGGCTTTGAAGCTCAGTAACAGAAATATGTTAATTTTAATTGTGATCTTATATTGAATGTATTGGTCACATATTTGCTGAAACTACACACGCCTGTTCTCTGTTGGTAAGCCAGTGAACTAAGTGTACAGATCCTTCCCAATTGTGTGAAGCCCGCAGTGTGTGTGGTTCGTCACGATATTAAGGTATACGCTATATGGTGCGTTTGCCCTATCACTTCGGATTAAGTTACTAAACTATTAACAACAGTGTCATAACAACGAAAAATCTTGTCTTATTTACAACGGTAGAGGAATGCACTGGAATTTGCTGTTTAGTCTCGGCCAATAAAATTACTGGGGTTATGTATGTTTTAACAATTCCTCTATTTGCGACGTTAGCCAATGTAGTAATTGACAGACGTGAGTGTTTTGTTGTATATATGCTATTGCTAGCGAATGTAGCTGAGTCGCAGAAATGCCACAGTTCAGTAAGCGAGCTAAGCACAAGGAAATGAGTGTATAAAAAACTACGAAGAAACAAACGCAGGAAACCTGAAATGACTGCAGTCAACAGGCATACGAGTAATTCCGAAATAGGAATGAAGTGTGGATTAAATAGAGGGTGGGATAAACAACGAAAAAGGAAATTCGAAACAGACAATTACCGCTCAATGTACAGAAAAGTGGTAAAAAATGGCGACGATGATGACAGTATGCTAGAGTTGCTCGGATTGTACACGTTCCTGAAGACGGGAACATATCAGTTCCTGGAACGTCGCATCTGTTGTCGTCGAAGGGAACTTGCCATTGTCGTCTGTGCTGTCTTGTTTACAGCCATTTCTATAGCTTTGTTCATGCGTGTTGTCCTTGTCTGTTTAGACAGTCTTCCTTAATTTTTTGCTTTCCATTATATGTCAACAATGTGACTATTTCGGAATTACTTGTATGTTTGTTCACTTCGATTTACAGCTTCATTAGTTTGTTTCTTGGTTTTAGTTTGTTACTAATTTTCTTGTGCTTCATACATGTGGATTTCCTGTGTCCCAGCAACATTCACTAGCACTTCAGTTTTGTTATACACCCCAGTTGAAAAACCATGCAAATGTCACATGCGAATATAATTTCTGTCGATGAAATGTAGTTTAAGTCGATCGAAGGGCCGTAAAACTGCTTTTGTTTTTATTGTGACTTGTGTGTATATATTTCCCATTAGATTTTTTTGTATGCCATTCTGACGTTATACTTGTAATCCGTATTTCAACAGAATATTAGTATAATTGAATGGTGAAATGAAGAAGGCATCCAAACCGCAAACGTCATTAACAAACAATAACAAGCTTATAAATTATTATTGGTATATTAAATTTAAGTAGCTAGGCAAACGCAGTCAAACATATGTATGGAGCGTCAAAATGAGAACATATTAATTACCAAAATAACAAAACATATTTTAGTATACATTTTTTATGGTCTTCTTTATCAAATGTTGGATGGCTAATCGATACACGCCTTTAAAAATGTTTGATATTCTGACATTTAAGGGGGATTGATCCCTGTCAGATCGGTTTTACGGTTTTTCTTATATATCAGGGAATTGACACATTGTTTTACTTTTTTTCACGCTGACAAGGCATAGTTTATTGTTTCATTCACTTTTTGGAATCCATATGGCATTGTTTCTGTTAATGCTGCAGCCTCTGTAGTCGCTCCCGTAAATAAAGCCTTTTTTTCTTTTTCAGCTGTTTCCCGTTGCAAAATAATGAATGTATTATGTTCTAGCAATTACAGAAAATCAATTAAGTTTGTATCTATGCTTTTGTCGTGACAAAAATTTTGATACATCGACTGGAACAGAAGTTATCGATAGAGCCCACGATTTTTGGTGAAAAGAATTCTGCAACAGTTTGTTTCAACGCCTTACGTGCACATCTGCAGGTCTGCTTCTTGATTATTGGCAGAATGTATAATTGCGTAGACGTGGCTCATTTGACTGCGCCAACAGTAACAAGGTTACTGCGACACCACACGTCTGTGATTTGCGGGTAAAACCCGTAGACACTGAGAATATAATACAGCCAATCACTGACCACGAAGCAGAGCTGTATATGTGCACATAAGGCATTGAAACAAATTGTTGTAGAATCCTTTTCACCAAAAATCGTGGGCTCTAGTCATCGAGAAGAAACAGATAAATCCAAGGTGGTAGGGATCAATACTCCTTAATTACGTTTAATGCCGTAGTAACGTACCGTAAAACGGGGTAAGATTATGCTAAGTGAGCTGAGATTGTGACAACCTTATTGTATACATGTATGTACAGATAATGAGAAATAGTCGTGTATAATAGAGATGAAGGTATATCGCGAACATTGTTTGTGCCAACATACCCTTGAAAACACCGTGGTTTCCTGCGACATGTGTGGTTGGGTGATATACGTCTGACATAACGTAGTTGACTGCAGACCAATGATAGGCATTAAATATTACAATAACGAGATTCTTATTGGCTCAGTCAAATAGGACAACAGCTCTACGTACAAGCGAAATACAGTAATTTTTTTCATAAGCTGAACGGAAGTTGAAACGCAGTAAAAAGTCAAGTTTTCCCGCGATTAACCATCTCTAATCATAGTCCTGAAGAACATATTTAAATATCTTAATTTATACAAAAGTATAAATAAAAGAGCGAGGAGGTATGGCATAGTAAATTCATATATAAATATGTAAATCTACTATCGCCCCGTTTTACGGTATCTACTTAGTTTGTAAGCTTCCAACCCTGACCCCGACCATCCTGATTTTTGTTTCCTCATGGCTTCCCGATATACTTCCTGGTGAATGCTGGGATTGTTCTAAGGGGGATGCAGCACGGTCAGCTTTAATTTACATTATTCTCGCTACAAGCTTTCCTGAAGGCGTATTAACGTCTTTGGTAGTTCATATTGTGATTGTTAGTCTACAGTCTACTACATCTGTTTACATTGCTAGATAATAAATTGCTTCCAAATTATATGGTATTCGTTGGAAGTGAGAATTATTGTATGGTTTCTTATTTTCCAACAAATGTAGGATAACATGGAAAAAATATATTATCTAACAAAGTTAAAAGTTGTAGTTGATGGACATTTAGAGCATTCAATATAAAATTTTTATATGTGATCAGGATTCCTTGCAGAGGTGAAAACATAAATTGAAGATGGCTGTGCACCATTGCCCATAAGTGTGTAAGACAGACAAATAAACGTTAAAAAACACCAGTTGAAATATACGCGTTTTTAAAATACAAAATGTGAAAACTGCAAAATAGCAACCCTAGATACGGTAAGGTAGTGAGTGGTCTGTACGTCTCGTCGACAGAGAGGTAATTATAGACAGTGACATACAACTTGGTACAATGACAGCAGCTGGGAGAGGAGTGGGCCATGGCCTTTGTTAAGAAACCATCCCAGCATTCGCCTGGAGCGATTTCGGGAATCCATGGAAAACAGAAATCTGGATGGTCGGGACCGGGATCGAACCCGGTTCCTCGCAAATACGAGCCAAATGTACCCTTAATATTTGTCTACTTTATGAGCAAACATTTACCCAGAATGATTCATATGGTAAGAGTACGTGGTAGATAAATAAACGCTGAAAACATCAATTGATTTCTACGCTTTTTTCGAAGCCAGTATGTATAAAATACTCAATGACAATCCTAGATAATGGTATTTGACAACTTTACGAGTAAATATTTATCCAGAATTACTAATTCGTTAGGCGTGATCTCTTGCGCCGCAGTTAAAGGCACGAGGTTCCGGCATCAGATATTGTGCCTTAGAAGTTGGTAACACTGGAAACTATTTAGTTTAAAACGTTGACTAAAACTATTGCCTATGATTGCTATTGTTTAATTTTCGCAAATTGGCTTCAAGAAACCTACAGTTGTAGATTAATGCTTTTAGCTTTGAATTATGTACCACGCCCTTTTAAGCGTAATATCTTGCGCCGCAATTAAATGCACGAGAATTAGGCGTTATTGATTGTACTTCAGAAATATTCTACTCGATAATTTTTTTTCTCAGAAAATTGGTAGAAACAACTGTCTAAGATTGCTTTTTTGTTTTTGCAAATGACTTCAACAAACCCAAACCTACACTTTAAAACGACGGTTTCAGCGTTGATTTATTTACCATGGACTTTTAACAGCTATGGCCGAGTTCCAAGTTTCTTTCATTTTACAAAGTTGATAGCACTGGATAGAAACGACCTCAAAGAAATGGGGAATAACGGAAAGCTTTTTAGAAAGAAAACTGAGTTTAGAAGGCTTTCATGGCAGAAGAAATAAATCGGAAGCAGCATGAGCAGAATAAAGGAAAAGACAACGTGTGGAGAAGATGGAGTACTGGGAAAATAGACAACAACAACGAAGAAAGAGGAATTGGAAGTTGTCGCGTGATCCTAGTTGGTCAGTACGGAAAAATAAATAAAAGTGTTGGTTGGGTGATACTTAACGGAAGGGATCTATGCGCGGTTAGGGAACTGCTATGTGTAACCGGGTTAAAAGCGAGGCTTGTATTGGTAATCGGGCGAGAAGACCCTGTCGCCGTCTCGGGGCGCTGCGCCCTAATCGCCCTCCCGTGACGTCACGCCTGATCGGCCGCGCGTGGCTGGTGAAAGTGCCGCAGGCTCGCTCGACATTTTTTATATCGTTTCCCTTTTTCGGTGAATTCTCTTCCTGACCGCAGTTACTGTCGTCTAGTAGTCTTGCGGGATGTTCATGTGATCAGAGCTGCAGTGATGGCAACCGGGGGGGGGGGGGGGTCCTGGACCCCAGACTGAAAGGGGCCCCTTGCCCTAAACTCTGAAAAAGATTCTTTTATTTTACAGGTTTAAAATACGTCTGTATTAGCAGTGTTACTTTGTTTATATTGCTGTTACGATATGTTACATATTTTACAATGGTTACGCTAAGTATGCATTAATTACATTTATAATTATGCAAATAATAGATAATAGTCGGCACATCATTTCTCGTAAACTTTTTACTCAGTACGGGCCCTAAACGATTCGCTGCCCTAGGGCTCTATAAACCTTGCTGTGTGCCTGCAAGTGGCTGATCGACACATCGACATACAGGATGTTCATAAATTATCTTTACAACTTTAGATTTTGATAACGTACGAACTATACAAGATAACAACAAGCTGTTTCCAACATGTGACAAGGTAACTGTCTTTTTACCTAATTCACGCACGTCAACGTGTGTGCCCCTAGTTGCACGGATAATGTCCTGTTGCTACTCAATTTCTGTCCGCGTACGTTCCAGCATCTCCATAGTGACATGAAATGCATTACGAATGCATTTCTTCAAGTCCTGCAGGTCTGTTACCTTGGTTCGGTGTATCTGATCCTTCGCGAAACCCCATAGGAAGAAGTCAAGTGGTGTAATGCTAGGTGAAAGCGGCGGCCACCGAGTCGGACCATCTTGTCCAATCCACCTATTCTGAAACTTTTCACCCAGGATTGACCAGTGAAGTGGTGCCCTATCCTTCTGGAAAATGACGTCAGGTTGCAGACATACTCTTTGTTACTTGTCCAAGTAAACGCCACTCATGGATGTTGACTCGATGAAAAAGAATTGACCAATGTTGAAATTATGCGAAAGTCCGCACCACACGTTGATTTTGGGACTGTCTCTTTCCATTGTGTGTGTAACGTGAGTAGTTTCTGATCGCCAGATACGAACATTATGACAATTCAGTTTGCCTGACACATGAAAAGTTGACTCATCGGAGGAACAACTATTTTTTTAAAGCCATTATTTTCGTCAAGCTTGGCAAGGAACGTAAAAATACTTTGACTTTTCTTGTCGCATATTGGAAACTGTTATCTTGTATAGTTTTAAAGTTATTAAAGTCTAAAATTGTAAAGATAAGTTATGGACACCCAACATAATGCATGTCGTTCAGTCGGTAATGGTTTACAAAGCTATTGGACATGTCGGCGGCTTAGGTCGACATAGTAGAGAGTATCGCTTGTAACGTACAAGCCGAAGTGAGGAACTTCTATAGCCGGTGTTGACGGTGGAATACAAATGCTATGCCTGTCACACAGCCCTGTGTTTTCTCTCCTGTCATATGAACGATGTATTGAGACATTGGTCACTTCACGTGCTCTCGAGCAGCATAAGACCTCGGTAGAGGTAGTCTTACACGAGGGTGAGGGGTCAGGAATGGGCCTGTGTAAAGAACCACCCAACATTCGCCTAGCGAGATTGCAGAAAACTCCTGGCCGGCCTCCGTAACGTGTAGGTGCCGGTCTTCGGGGAGAGATATCCTGGGTTCGAATCCCGGCACGGGCATTGATGTTGTGTTGTCCCTTCGCCACACTCCAACCTCGTCGGCTCAAAACGACGTTGCTGTAAGGGCCGTAAAGCCCTCTCACTGCATCTCGGAAAACCGCAATCCGGGTGGCCGGGGATCGAACACGAGTCGAACGAGTTACGGTTGCGGCACCTGGCTCGTTGTGTGCGTGTAATGTCTGGAATAATGTACAGGGGGGGGGGAGACGTAACCACGGCGCGACGCAGCGGCACACAACCAGTAGACGCACGAACTGGAGCAAGACGAGGACGGTAACGGAGGTGGTTGTTAGAGGCGCTTGGGGTCCGCTCTGTGGTAATTGCCGCTGTCCTCTCCCCTGTCCCTTACCACGCCATAGTCGTCACTTGTGTCGATCACAACCACCCTCTGTCGTCGCCGAGTAGAGGTAATTGTACCCCCTCTCTCCAACCTAATGTGCCACCCGCGATGTCGCCAGTGTCGTCCCCTCGTCCAGAGGCGTACTTGCTTCGTGGCTTGTTTCTACGCACTGTCGCTGTGCGAGGGTCTGAATTGTTGCCCCTTGGAAGGCAAGCCCTTCAGGATTGTTAGGTTAGGCGGTTCGGGAGAGAGTGAGCACCCGGAGCCCTGCTAAAGTTCTATTTTCAGCCAATTCGTATATTTCAGCGCGTAACGTCTAACGACGGAAAATGTCTAACCCCCTGGACACGTCACTTAATGTTTGTGCGTGTAAGATAAATTGTGCAACCGTCAGGAACTTACATCGTTTGATAAGAAAAAGTTTATTACTTATGTGAAATACGGCTTTGTCGATTTCGGTTTCTTTTGTTTCTGCATGGTTGTATTTAAATAAGAAAATACACGGAACTATATTGCATAATTTCACTGCCAACCATACAAGCAGTAAGGAAACTGTAGTTAATGTAGAAATATATGCAGTAACAGCTAGTAATATTTTTCAAAGGTTAACTTTTCTGTGCTCACTTAATCCCGAACGACCTATATTTTAGGTTACGGCAGGATATGTTTATGAACCTCAATAAATGTTTGTACTACGCCAGCTTGAATCTCCAAAAATTTACGTATAGGGTGTACAAGTCATTTTGTTCGATGCGATTATACGTCTAAACCAATTTTATTTACAGTTCTTTCTTCCGTGGTTCTAATAATGGAGATGTTGCCAGAGGCTGGAAGAATCCGTGTGCTTAGGTGAGTCAAGGTGAAATGTAAACAGCACGTGACAAATGCGTACAACATCGCATCACAAGGACGTTAATTTTACGTGCAAGGCGTGAGCCTTAGTCTAAAAGCTGTATTTCTTCCGAAAATGCCAAGTTTGTTGTATAAACATGACTGCGGCGCGCCTGATTTATCGCCGCCAGGTTTAGCTAGACTAGTCTTCTCAGGCGTGGCTCTCGCAAGAATTATGATAAACAATAATAGGTTTTAATTAATGGTGCACTTATTTTTCTACTGTTTTTGACGATAGTTATTGTTATATTTTTTATTTTTATTTATTTCTTAAATGAGAGCAGGTATCCAGACTTGTCTCGCGGTTTTGTTTAAAATAGCTTTTGCTAAAAAGGAAATTTTTCAAGTCAAGTAATTGTACCGGTTTTGACTGTAGAAAGTCCATTACAAATTTTTTCGTTTATTACGTAATTAGCTGACACAGTGTCTTGAAAAAATAACCAAGGTTGTGAAAACAATTTAAAACAAAACTTCCAAACAAATGCTTGATATCTAGGGATAGGAAAATTTCGCGAATTCAATGACCCACTGCTATAATTAATTGTACTATGCATACTCAAGCCCCGTCAATTCGTTCATTGTCTACTGTTCCACTGAGTAGCAGCCAGTGGACAAATAGTCGGGGGTCGAGAATATATAGGATAGTTGATTCTAACATGCAGGTCATTGAATTCGCGAAATTTTCCTGTCCCTATATATCTGCTCTCGTTTAGGTTATAAACACTTCTAGCGAGAATAATAGAAACAAGGCAGCATTGCCTGAAGAACACCGCCTACCGCGCTCTTCAAATGCTTTGCAGTGTGTTCGCTTACTCCCCTCAAAACTAGGGGGACCGCCACTTATCCGAATGTGTGTTTCTCCGAATTGCTTCATCCCCAGTTTCAGAGGAGGGAGGGTCGTCCCCACTCCTGTCTCTCCATTCTTCCACCCCTCCCTGAGACCGACAGGCAGTCCTTCTCCTCCGCGTGGGTCACTGTAGGAATTTGTAACTCCTCCGCGTGGGTCACTGTAGGAATTTGTAAGTGTCTTCGTGCAGAAACTACTCCACGTGTGTTCCCATTCTGTGTCAGTGGTCGAAAGGAAACACACTTGGGATAACAACGTAATGTCATTGTTAAGCTTCCGTGCTCAATAGAAACACTGTTTCTAAGCCCTCCAACAGCCACAAATGGCCTTTTCTGACTGCCTTACTAATCGAATGTATGTGAAACTCGGATAAAGTGAGTGAGAGATTATGGGCAGCAGTCAACATCGATGTCTTAAACGCTGGTGAAGGGTGACATGAGGTGAGTATGGAGCAGCGCCGGAATGAAAGGGCGGGGGAAACTAAATCCCGCCGACCACTGGCATCGTCCGGCACTATTCTACATGCGAGAATCCGGGGACCGACCTCCCCGGGAATCGATGCCTCTAAACATTTTGTTTACGAACACGCAAGTTTATTTAGTTTAGTAGTGTACTACCATTCGAATAAACCTATTCGACGTTGATGCTGGTAACACCCATAATTGACATCACTGCACTTCAGTGATGGTTTTATCAATAAAACTACTGAGTACGGAGTTGTTCTTTCGTATTGTTATAAACTGTATACATTCTAAATATGAATTAGTGAATATTCACTGATCCAGCTGATAGATGGAGTAGTTTCAACAATTTGAATCAGTGAAAGTAGTCACTGTTTAATTCGTTAATATTCACTGATTTCCTTCAAGAGTGCCAACATCTCACAAGTGAATCAGTGAATATTCACCCGTTTTTCCAGTTGTTTTCAAAGAACAGTTTTCACTTAGGCCTAATTGAATCAGTGAAAAATCGCTGGAAAATCTGTCGACGTTCACTAATTAACTTGTGGAATGTTGGCACCCTTTATCGGAATAGTCACCGATTTCACAGTGGTGTCTCACTGATTCAGTTTGTTGAAACTGCTCCATTCATCGGCGTCAATAAGTGAATATTCACTAATTCAGATTTAGAGTGTATGTTTTGGCCGTTTACACATAAGTTATGGTGGTGGGATAGCTGCAGACACTTTGTACGGGAACAAGTTAAGTGGTTACTACTGAGAGTAGGGTTTCGTTTACGCATGTTATTATACACAATGTGGCTTTACTCTACGTTGTTGATATTTACAAATTAATACCTGGTTAACCTTCAGTTAACCTGGGAGAGAGAGGCTTGAGTTGTTGAAATTAAGTTATTGGGTTGATGATGGTCGACTCTTGGGACATCTTAGACCTCACCGTTAGCATAATGTCGATGGCTGATTGTATATTCGTCTTCATTTTAGTCCAGGATTCGCGTGGTGTGTTTATTTATGGACACCGTGTATGTAACAATATACGTAGAGATGGTGAATTATCGTACCATTGAAAACCATGCCGTTTCTTGCAACATACGTGATTGTATGAAAACTGTCCGACACGACATAATTGTCTATAGACCGATCACGGGCGTAAGGTACTACAATAGTCGAATATTCCTTGGTTCTGTCAGCCAGGGTAACATTTGCACGTCCAGACGACAGCCACTAACATAAAACTTTCAACAAACTGAACGTGCATTGAAACCTAGAAAACAATCAAGTTTTCTCGCGATAAATCACCGTATCTAAATATGCGTTAAAAGTATTCTAGTTAAGTCGCTTGCTCGAGTCTTACACTGAAATGTGCTGATTTCTCGTGCATGTTGATGAGAAGCGGGCCTAAGGCACGGGTAGTGTTTCCATGGAACACTAAGACGCAAGGATCTCGTAATAAATATGCAAATACAAACACTTGCGTCAACAGCGTCGCATTTAGTAGGCCGGCGAGAATGGTGATCGTCGGCCTCCGATGAAACTGCCTCTTCTGATTACAATTCTCGCGCGCCCTATTTCGCCGGAACCTGTTACATCGCCGCAGTTTTTGTAAATGTATAACAGAATGTGGAAGTGTACTGTTGGCCCGATCCTTGGTGGGTGGCGAATGGTCTGACCATTTGGTCACCGCGGCCCAATGGAGCTTGAGTTTAAAACAGGACAGCGGAAGTAGTTGAAAAATTGTTCTGGTCGAGCTGTTCTTGTTAGTCAACTTAATAAATAATATAACTTGTCATGATTTTATTCAAATCAGGTTTTGATTTCTTGCAAAATTACGAATTAAAATCTCCTGTTCTAAGGTTGGGGTACCTCGCTTACGATTTGAGGTTGGCTAGCTAAAAGGTGTGATGAATACGTGACAAGAATCTTTAGCGTGACTTTCCGAACAGCTAGTAGGGGTAAAAGCTACGACCAGAATCGAGCCACGGGTGTGACGAAGTGAGGGCAAGGTATATATATTAACTGGTATCTTTTAGAAACGCAACTGTTGCAAGAATTGCTCTGGAAATACAGCATTCAGCACTGTACAGTTTTTTTTTTTTAAATAAAACAACACAAGGTATTCTATTTATCTGTCTATAACAATGAATGGCCTGTATGTTTGTAACGTGTTAGCTCCAATACCGTACATTCGATTGCGACGAAACGTTGGTGAGTTGTGCGTGCGCCTATGAAGGCATCAAGGTAACGCATATGTTGTGAAGAAGAAAAAAAAAGGGGGTGGGCAAAACGGGGTAGAGGGTCAGAACGGGCTACCAAGAAATTTAAGAAAAACATTTCGAGTTATGCGTACTACCGTAAAGGTTGTTGCCAAAAAAAAAGTTAGAATATAAATGGGAAGGCAAAACGAAGAATCCAAAAATTTTGTATGATAAAAAAAGGCATTGCAACACATGCTTACCATAACTAGTTTTAAATAATTGCAAGGTACTAAATGTATAATTTTCAGTGTCATTTGTCAAAATGCGCATTTCTAAGAGGTTGAAGTAACCGTAAAGTTGACGGACTACATTGGTCATCCCTAGTGTTTCGGCGCTGCAAGGTTGAGGAAGAGCGGCTCTAGACAGTGGCTTTTACTTGGTCTGAGAAGTGTGAGTCATCTACCGACCTCGACTCTCAAGCGAGCGAGCGAGGGTAGAAGGTTGTAGTTTCTTTGTTGTGCCGTGCAACCTTGCAGGCCCATAGTTTCCTTGGAGCTGAGTGGCTAACACGACCCGTGTTTAGCAGCTACTCTCCAATTACCGCTCTGTCGCCCTGTCCTCTCTCTGCCTGTCAACTGTCAGCAGGTTGGAAGAAAGTTATACTACTGAACGTGTGTTCCATTTCTTTATATAGGAAAGAAAATTCATTTGAAGCTATGCTCATCTAGTTTTCTTTTCTAGGTACAATGCTTATAATAAACATGGTTTCAACGAAAAAAACTGCTCTTTCTGACTGCTCACACGAAAAAAATACCAATCGAAACGTGAAAGAAAAATAGGGAAGCATGCGCTGGAAATCCCTTTACGTAAATAATATAGGAGGCTCAGGGCCTGCGACTATGGCAAGGGAGGGGGGGGGGGAGGCCCCAGCTCATGAAGAAATTGTTTTTCCTCACATGTAATTTGTCTCGTGTCACATTTTGTTGCTTCCTGTGTTATTCAGCAGCAATACAAATGTTATATTCAGTTTTCATTGAAAAAAAAAGGAGAAAAAAAAACCATGCTCTCTAGTTTCTAATTTTTAGCGATATTGTTTACGTCTGAACGAGAGCAGATATCAAAATTCTCTCTGGCAATTTGGTCCGTTTCAAATTGTCTTCTCCGTGTTAACTGATTTTTTCAACGAAATTCTGGTTAGTTGAATTTTTAGTCGAAACCGTATAATTTCTTGTTTGGAGAAAATTAGCTGTCACAACGAAACAATTTAAAGTAAAACTGCCAGACATATTTTTGGTATCTCCTCTCTTTTATTCTTAAAAAAATAATTATCGTAAAAACCAGTTGATACTAAAGAGCATGGTCTTAAGCGGTGACTACATTAATTTATTTTTGGACAGAATATTTAAAAGTCTAACGCTCGTTTCTGCCATGTTTTATTGAAACCGGTTGTAATTTTTACTACTACGGCAGTCTGGAGAAGCTATTTTTGGCCATTTTGAGGCGCCTGGAAATAATGTTTTTAATAAACGTGTCGAATTTGTAAAACTATAGTGACATAGTTTGAAGTGTTTTCTTTTCGTAGATATCCAAATATAATGTGCTTTAAATGGTTTTGTAAAAAAAAAAATGGAACCTATTCGTGGCTAGCTGGAACGCATTTGAACCGCAGTCAGGGAGACCCCTTTCAAGGGACTCGGTTTACTGTATTTATGCAGAATATTTATGAGTATGAAAAGTGAACATGATACGTACAAATAATCTTACGGCTATAATATTTTTTTATGTATTTCTCCCCCCCCCCCCTTCCCCCGGTGGTCGAGAGGTCAGACCTCTCGCCTCCCACCAAGGCGATATCTAGGTTCGATTCCCGGCGGGGTTGATCACCGGGTTTTCGCATGTGGGAATCGTGCCGGACGATGCCTCTGGTCGGCGGGTTTTCTCGCTGATCTCCCGTTTCCCCCGCCCATGCATTCCGGCGCTGCTCCGTACTCATCATGTCATCCCTCACCAGCGCTAAAGACCTCGATGTTAAGTGCTGACCAAAATCTCTCGCTATTCCCCCCTCCCCTTTTCTGTATAGAACTCATCACTTGCTCTGTGCTTGATCCTGTCTGTCTTCGTGACAACCAACTCTTCTGTCCCAGCAAACAAGTATGTCCCTCGCTTGTCTGACGGTAGTTGTGAACGGAATTTAGGCTACGAGTGTGTGTGGTAGATCTTGTGTCTGGTAAGACCAGTTATGACATCGACGTAGGGTATATAACGTGATAGGGACGCGTCGCTGTGACCTAATATCTGCTTGCAAAGTTGGCAACATTTGTAGGAAGTGTTTTGTTGGGCAGTGATGCGGAGGCAGGCAAGGACGACGATGCGCAACTATTCACTTGGCAGCATGAAGGGAAACTCTTGATTTATTTTGTATATGTAAATTTATGAAGGGTTTTTTGTCTACGAAACGAAGCCAAACTTAAGACGTGGTGTCGGTTTTATTCAGTGCATCTTCCTCGAAATTCTTTAAGTGGAATGATGCACGGTCGTCTTTATTTTACTGTATTTTCCCCGCTACAAGCTTTCCTGAATGCGTAACATTTTTGACATTTAATGCTCTAAATGTTGGTCTGCTGCACCATTTTACTGTGTTCGACAAAATAATTACTTCCATATTATTTGACGAAAGATAAGAAGTAACACAATCTTCCCTTATCGTCCGGCAAATATAAGATAATGTAGAAGTAATTTATTATCTAACAATTTAAAACTGTGTTGTAGATTAACATTTGGAGCACGGAATGTCAAAAATATTTGTACGCCTTCTGGAAACCTTGTAATTAGACAAACATTGATAATTACAGACCGTCGTGCACCATTCTCATTAAATTATTGGCCATGATATTTTAGTTGGGAAAAGTAGAGAAAACATATAATTTTCTTGTGACTTACTGTAGCATTTGTATAACGCAACATACGTATGTCTGGAACATCTCCATGTGTGCTGTGATACACAGGATGGACTAGGCTTGAAGACCGCGCGACTCACGTCATGTCTCGTATATTGATGCGCGTGCAAGTCTTGTGTGGGCGGGAGCAGGCAGAGAGTATTATCGCGCGACCGCGCCGAGAATGCCGGTACGAGCGCGATAATTACGGCACTCGGCGTAGCTGCAACTCATCCCCGAGGTCGGATGTATCAGCAGACTGCGAGATGCGATCCGGTTGCTGCACCGGTCTGTCGTGATTGGCCGCGGCCTTGAACTGCCTCTGCTCCCCGCCAGGGGTGTCCACCCCTTCTCCAAGCTTTATTCATTCTCATATAGCTATAATGGCACATTGTTCTCGGTGACATTACGCGGGAAATATTACGTAATTATACACTTAATTAGTCGCTTGTAAATTTGTTGTTCATTTTACCACGCTAGCTTACTTGTCTTGTCTGTTCGATACAAATTTTTCAGTTGAGTTGACTAATTTGGCGATGACTTGGCGACTTGAAACTTTATGCGTAGATCGGATAACACTGCAGAGTTAACTTTCTTTCTTGTCTGTCTGTTTATTTTGTTTGTTGATTCAGTACAAATTTTGCATGTTTAAAATAGTTTGCAAATTATTTCACAGATGCAATTCTAAATAGCAGAAAATGATTATTTGAATTAAAAATCGCGTCAAACGCGGAAATTTAGTACCTGTACACAATACTCTAAAATATTTAAGAGTCCTTAATTTCCTTAAGTGCATTTTAGAGTCGCAGTTCGACAGTTGTCTGTTAATAAATTTCTAAATTAATAATTTTTCCCCTTCAATCCTACCGAAAATTTAGTGTCATACTATGTTGAATTTTTGTTCGTTTCTTCCTGATTAAAATTTTGCCAAGATTTATTCGAAAATTCGCACATTGTACCCGAATTATTAAAACGAGATTATTAGATATGACGGTATATGGCGAAAGTGTTAGGTGCCAACATACCCTTCAAAACGCTGTAGTTTCTTGCAATATATATTATTAGATGATATACGTCCGACACAACTTAGCAGTCTGCATACCAACAACAGACATCAAATATCACAATAGCAGGATTCTTACTGGCTCAGTAAAGTAGGGTAACAACTCCAAGTACAAGCTAAAGCCAGTAATATTGTGGTAAGTTGAGCATGTGTTGATATCCAGCAAACAGTCAAGTTTTCCCGCGATAAAACATCTCTAGTGGTTATGAATTAATTACGTTAATTTAAAATTTAAAATGTGTCGCATAATGTAATAGTCTAAATAACTCCCAGTACAAATTTTCTGCAATAATAAGCACATAATCGTAAAATGTAATGTTTATCAGTTACGTGTGTTTGTTGCAAGGTAAACTGTATTTCGCGACGTCTGTACATATCCGAGAGTGACCTATTAGAAGTGGCATTACACGCGTGCCTCGCCACTGCAGGTATAGGCCATTCGGAATAAAGTGAGCACTAAAGATTTAACCTTTGAAAAAAATCACTAGCCGTTACTGCATATACATCACCACTAACAAGAGTTACTTTACTGCTTGTATGGTTGGTAGTGATTTATTGTACGTAGTTCCGTGTATTTTCCTATTTGAATACAACATTAGTGAAAGAACATATGACGAACTCGACCTGT
>PNEQ01060328.1:0-19083 GCA_003012365.1 Medauroidea extradentata | reverse complement strand
GTAAGTTCGGCGACCAACCCACGTGGTCGGGCGGTACGCGCGATGTAGAATGTTGCTAAGCCAAGCTGCAAATCTTTTCAATTTTTTTCTTTTACTCTATACTCTCCGTGTTAACCGCCGTTGTTGATCCCGGTTAAGTTTCATTAACCAGAATGGTCTAATTTCCTGTGTAAATCGAGTCGGCGCTTTGGGCGAGATGTGTGCAGGTCCGATGGAACTCTTTCAGCAATATTAGTCAAGTATTACTCTAAAATGGTCTTGCTACAGCAACCCATTTATAGGAGTAGCCCACCGGTGAAGCGTTTTGTTATATTTGATGTTGCTGTAATGTTCATTTACCGTTGCATTATAAAATGCCATTCTTTTAAATAATAGAAAATGACTCTTTTATTTAAGTGAACACTTGCACGCTTTCGGACCCACCACTGAACCCTGAGAAATGAGAGATCTCGCTCTACCGCACGTGATGCCGTGGTATGATAAGACGAAAACTGAATAGCGTACTTTTTTGAGGTGACTGGGGAGGCTAGTACTACCACAACAATGATGGATAATGCACCAATAATCATATTGTAATTTATAGTCACACCTCCACTGAAGCCATTTTCATTATACAACAAGACATTTTGTAACTTGCCTAGGGTTTTCATGTTTGCAAATTTATAACATGATCACGATATCTTGGAACAATGCTGTATATGTAGTCACATACAGCATTGTTCCACTAGGAGACTATATAAATTAACCATATCTCAGCAACTTTGAAAGTTACAGCGCTAAAATTTGGTAAGTTACAGTCTATAGGTATGATATCTGACAGGGTGGTACTAATTTTCATTTTCATACATTATTTATCACTACACACAAAACCGGTGAATACTGACTAATTTACTATTTGTGCCATACAGCGTTATTCGGGCGCATGCTTCAATTATGAAAGGTGATCCAAATTACGTGACATTAAACACATACAATTTAACGGTGCAAAAAAATACATACCACATGGAAAAATGAAATGGGGCATCGAACATCTCGCAGCCGAAACGGCACCACATAACGGAAAACGGAATAGTTACTTGAAAGCAGAAACAAAACGTGAAAGCTGAAGGAAAAAGAGAAACTAATAACCAAATCAAAGCTTACCTAAACAAATACCAGAAGACATGGGTGCCGCGTCGGCCACGAGTTGATCTGTAGAACCATGCTGGGCGAGGAGCTGAGGCAGAGTGCCTGGAGGCAAGTGTCGGCGGCATGGACTAGCCGGCCGGGTGGGGAAGGAAAAAGGGGTGGGAAGGCCCGAAGACGGCCGAGGCCACCCGAAGATGAACGAACATACGACGTCGGTAGTGAAGAGGGGGACTAACGAGTTCATCGGCGGGGGCTCGTAGGCGCACAATTCAAATCTTTTCAGAAACCAATATGGTCAGGAACACATAATATCACCAAGTCCTTAGGAAACATAATGAGGGTGAGCTAGCGCAGCTCAAAGTCATTGACTTGGAGCACTGCGGCGAATGTGTTGGCCTTTTCCTGGAACATCGGTCCCGTGATCTGCACATTTTGTCCTCGCGTCTGGTTAAACCAGGTGAGCAGAGCCTTCTATACGTCGTGGTCGGTACCGCACAACTTTCGAACTTAATATTCCGACCTCCTTTTTCCACTGCAGCCTCAATCTCTCTCTTTTTTTTTTTCAAAATTGTCGACAAACTGGATGGTGCTAGACCATATTCGCAGGTAGCATCTGCCTTTGACCTTTTACCTTTGTCTATCTTCATTAATATCTCATACTTGGTAGTGAAATCCAAGGTCTTCCTTTTGCTTCCCATGTCATAAAATCTCGTGAGAAATAATTCAAGTCCGAAAAACTGAGTAGGTCGTCAATAATCTTAGCACAAAATGTAGTAAAAAAACGTATCAAAATGCAAATAAAATAGCGTAAGCAGGTCATCAATAACAGCGAAAAACTATGTACATACATCAAAATCCAAAATTGTAATCCAAAGTTGTAATCCCAAGTCGTAACCCAAAATCATAATTGATAAATAAAATCAGAAAAGCAAGCTGTATGTGAAACTTAACATGGTTGAAAGCACAATGATTGACAACAAAAACGTAGCCAACTGTCACATGGGTTTAAAAGGGTTGGGGAAAATAAAGGACGCAATTCTATTTTTAATATGACACGCGCTTGATTTTGAGGAGGGAAGCAAGATGTCCAGGCAGATGCATGACTCACGTGATAGTGCCAGAGGGCTGGCATGGGGGAGGGGTGGCAGCACGATGGGTCAGCGTGAGGGGTGGAGGTAATCTGTACATCCGGCTGTCAAGATAACAAATACCTACTCACTTCACAAGGTCACGTACATCACCGCAAGCCTGCTTCACATCGTCATGAATCTTGCTGCAAGCTGCTTCACACAACTCACCACACATTTTTCATGAAATTTTTTTGTGATTTTTTGACTTCGGTATAACCACAGTTTTTTGAAAATTGTCTGACCTATTTGAATTCACAACCTGTACTTACCAGTGCTTCTCAATTATCAACTGAGATAGCAAAATTGTCACCAGTTAGAGTGCTTTCAAAATTTTTAAAGAAAACTCCTAGTGACAGACCTGTGACTCCTGAAATCCAAATTAATCTTGGAAGACAGAAAAATACCATACATCTACAAGTGCTACTGCACCTGGAACCATTTCATCCCCTGTAATTCTACTTTCTACCATCTCCACCTCATTCGAAACTTTTTAAAACTACCCAGGGACAAGGTAGTAATATAATTAACGAGCAGGTAGAACTGCACTCAGTGGTGATAGAATATACGAATGGCAGCAGTGCCGTATCGTCACCTTCCATTTCCCCACTATTCACCCCTACCACTGAAAGCCTATTTGTACACCCAGCCTCAGTAACCATCTTGCCAAAATCTACTCATTCAGGAAATGTTCAACAGCACAACCATAGTTCCAGCATTTTTCTTTTTCACAGATCCCCTATCAAATTTCCATAGTAAATTTTCAACATACTTACCAAGCTCCAGCTTACATCCCTACCCACCACAGCCTATAAATGTAGGTCACCCTAATTTTAGCCTTCAAACCATTGCAAGCAAGCCAACCACATCACACCACACCACCTCTGATCACAATCCACTTGTCTCTCACCTCATTTCCAACAACCATACTCCGTCATTTTCTGTTTTTGGAAAACTCTCACACCCTCTAGAGAGAGTTCTCTCAGCTTTTCCAGAAGTTGATGGTCTAAATGTTAATCAACTTAGAAAATGTCCTCATGAAATGATAAAAATTAAACAAAAAGGTAATTAATATACCTGATAACCAGTAGTTATAGATAATTTTCCTTTCACAAGATCACCTCTTGAGAGTTAGTATACCTTTGTCATAAACAATAATTTTTCAGCTGACCAGTACCATGAAGATACGGTATACTGAAATATTTTATTCCTGCCAGACTTTTCATTAACAAAAGGTTAGAGTGGTACAATTAACTGTAGTCACATCAAGAGCCCTCGGCTCATTACATAGCTGATATCAAGAAACCAGCTATAGTGCTCACGCTTCCAGTATCACTTCGCATGGATTGAACCCCACTGAACATTCTCGCTCTGTTTTTGCCACCACGCCACAGACTTTTGTTGACTTGAACAGTTTGTGTATAAATTCAACCAATGTACAGTAGAGTCCCGATTTTACGAGTACTGGATTTTACGAGGCATCGATTTTATGAGGCCATTTTGAGGAACCGTCAAAAATTATAAGATTTAGTGAAAAAACAATTTAAAAATCTCCAAAAAAAATGGGTGAAATCGCAATAAAACTCACTTTAAAAATACGTTTACGGGTCCACAATGATAGAACATAATTTGTAGTGTTGTTGTTTGTAACAGGAATGTTGCAAGATGAAAAAAAAAAAAAAAAAATTGCGAAAATCGTTAAAAAACTGTGGCAGTAGTGTAACTTTGAAACGAGCGCCAGCGCGACGAGTGTAGAACAAAGACAGGAGCTTAAACCTCCCTCCCTATTCCGTATTAACCATCGCTATAATACCACCCAAAGTCCAAGAAAAACCCTTTACTCCGATTACGGAATGAAATTTGTTGTTTATCAATGCAAACGCGCATTATAATAAGTTCCCGACTGTGCTAATGGCTAGTTACGATACCAGACAGCGAGCTGGCAACGTCGCAAGCCAGCGAGTTGGCAACGCCGCATGAACATCCGGTTCAGATGCTGACTGTCGCGGGTCATTGTTTGTTTGGGTATTGTGTGGATGTGATGTTTCGGCTTTTGGATACGTTTTGTGATACTACTGCTCTTTGATTTCGGTGTGTACCCATTGATATAGAATTTATAAAATATATATTTCATTGTATAGCATAAATATATCATATGTCTATTACACTGCTATCTCAAGCCATAAATACAGTGAACCCTCGATAACTCGGACCTCAATGTGCCGGACTTCGGATAACTCTGACAGAATTTCCAAAAAAAATTAATTTTAATTAAATTATTTTTTGGACAAAATCATAAGAAAATTGTATCTGCCTAATTTAAATCCATTACGTTTAATTTAAAAACAGAATTAAGCTTTAAAAGCAGTTGCTCATTGCTACGTAGCCGTTAATAATCCTGCCGTAAAATATCTGGCAAGTTCCGTGCGGTTAAATGTTGCTAGCGAGGCGCGCGAGTACAGATGCGACTCAGCAGGCCGACCTCCCTTTATCTTTCCTCCCTCTTCACCGCGCGAGACACACACGTACGTGTGTCATAAATAAACATTTCAGTATGATGCTGGTGAATTGGACGGTAACTACAGGTCACAATGGCACCTAAAGGGAAATTTATTTTGTTCTGGTATGTACGATAAATTCAAGATTGCAAAACCATTTGTTCCGGACATTAATAAAAAAAAATTAAAAGCCATTGGTTTGCATTGCAATGTAGGCAAGGAGGTGAGAGGGTTTTACGGCCCTTTAACGACGTCTTACAAGCCGATGAGGGTGAAGTGAGGTGAAAGAACAACACAAGATCCATGCCCTGGCAAGGATTCGAACCCAGGGCCTCTTGCAACGTAAACTGGCGCCTAATCCACTATGCAAGAGGCCGGCACGATATCGAAAAAAAAACAGGGTTTAATAAATTATAAAAAAGGGGAGGGGGGAGCAGAAAGGGGCATTTGCCCCGGGCCGCACATTCTAGAGGGCCTCGCTTTTGAAAAAGTTAAATGATTAAAATGAATGGGCTTTTATTGAGTTCCCGTTAATGTCAATGGTATCTGTGAAATTTATTTTAAGTGTAAAGTGTGTGTAAAGACGTCACTGATCTATGACGACGCAGCTAGTATGAAGGGAGGACTACAAGCGCACATTATCACTTCAACCACGGCCGTAGACTTCAGCTAAACAAAAAAAAAAAGGAGGAAAGGTAGACTGAGATTTACGTTGCTCCTGGCCTCGTATTCTAACAAAGAGGCCCTGGAAAAAAAAAAAAATACAATTTCTCGTAGGAAACAAGCATCTGTCTGCAGACACTGTGACATGCTGATGTTGAGCAATTTTTAACGTAAACATCTCGTGAGTTGCGTGTGGTCACGTGCAGTGTTTGTGTTACTGTTGAGACTGTACCGGTTGACCTTGACGACTTCCACTCGCGCTCTACCTCTCTAGCTTATCTCCAACAATTATCTCTCACACACGCTCATAGACTGTCTGTGGAGAAATTTCCGCACAGCTTACATTGTTTATCGATCGCACAGTGCACAGCGTCCTTGGTCATATACTACCAAGAGTTAAAAGGGTAGTGGGAGGAAGGGGGAAGATAAGGAGTAACTCCATGCCATGCTGAGTTGCATCATCAGCACTAGCGGACCACTTGGCAAGCACACTGTTGCCATATCTCCGCTGACCCGTAGCCAACATTTGACGCGATGCACACGTTACTTGCAATATTTATGACTCTAAAATTTTAAGGGGCAGTTTTCTAAACATATTGACGAATGATAAGCGTAACTTTGTGTATATTTTAAGTACATATATGCTTCGAATTACATAACTCGGGGAATTTGGAATTAACCAAACTTCAAAGCATGCAAAATCCTATCCTTACGTTCGGGACCGAATGATGGCTTCGATTTAGTATAATAATATAGCATTTCGAATTAACAAGTTTCTACTCAAATATTTCATTAGTACATGTCTGATCTTCCCCTAAGAAGCTTCTGCAAAAATACTCATCAAGGCGACTCGCGGCCGTATTTACTTTTATGGGGCGGGGGGAAGGGGTGTTCGCACACCCCGTCTAGGGTGTACGTGTTTCGGAAGCCGTATATTCATCAAAACAAATACATACTACATATTTCATTTTAGAAATGTGTTATTTTTATGGTAAAAGATGATACAGCTGACTAACAAGAAAACTGCTATTTCGATGCAATTTTTGGGGTTTTTGAGGTTCAAAATTGCTCGGATACGATTTTACGAGGTCAGCGATTTTACGAGGTCATTCTCGGGCACCGTGAGGCCTCGTAAAATAGGGGTTCTACTGTACTAGGTATTGCAGATAAGGCATGTGGTAGACCCACATTTACTTACAGAGACCAGTCCACATTACATAAAACTTATTAAGGGAGTAATGTAAATAAACTTTCAGCTCCATTTCACAAATCTAAAAGTCAATCAAATCCAGAACAGAAAAAAGAAAAGACTGTTCCAGTCGAGTGTACCTTTTGTAAGAAATTTGATCATGTGGCTGCTGATTGTAGAAAACTGGAAGGCAAGAAAAAGAGGGAACCACCCAATACAAAAAATGTGTAGGGTAGTGGTCCAAATGATCATCTCATTTTGGACCACGTGGAAAAAGTGAATTTATCAAAAATGAAAATTCTTCAGAAGCTTCTATGCATAAGCCAAAAATTAACCAAATTCTCAATATAGTTTCTCATATTAATGATTTTATTTAAGATGAGCTAGGTATCAAATGGCATTGTTCAAGCAACAAGAGATGTAAGAAATGTTAACACAGCAGATTTTTAAAGAAAAGAAAATGTCACAATATTGTGCCTCACAGTGTTCCATTTTTTCCATACCTTGCCATGCAGGTTGGTTCTACTCAAATAGATAGTTTATTGACACAGGACATGTACATAGTTTTATTTCAGAATAATTTTTTTTTTTTAAATTTACACGAAAAACATAGAATTGAGTCAGCTGATTTGTATTGCGTTATCGCTTCCGACACCTTTGGTTATTAATAGGAAGCTATTTAAAAATGAAAATTGACACCTTCACATGGATTTCTCCATTTTTAATTTGTGATGAACTTGTCACAAATTATATTTTGGGGGCAGATTTCATTTCCAAATTGTTTATGAAGTCTTTCCATAACTTCCTTAAGATGGGCAACATGTTCCTCAAAGTTTTCTGAATACACTACCAAATTGTTCAGATAGTTTAAGACAAATTAAAATTTCTGATCACCTAAAACTTGGTCAAGATGACAGGTAAATACTTGTCCTTCTGTTAAGTCCAAATGGGACGACTGTGTACTGATACAGATTACAAGAAAAAAAAAACTGGTAATATGTTTGGAGTCCTTGCTTAAGGGAATTTAATGATATGCTGAGTTCAAATCCAGAACACTAAAATATTTTTATTTACTAAACCAATTTAATGCCGAGTTATAATTTGGCAAAGGCACACTTTCTATATCTATTTGTTTGTTTTATCATCTACGTTTGCAGAATTAAGTGCATTAGATAAAAAATTACAGAACCCACTTTTGCTGTGGCCATTGACAAATGCAGATTATTAATTTGTAATGGTAAGCAAACACACTCAGATAATTACCTATTTTCGATGCAATTTTAAAATAATTTTTTTTTTAATTCAACCACAAATACATGGTATTGCTATAAATACCTATCCATAAAAATTGTGTATTATGTAAGTACTCAATACTTAGCTGTGTCAAAACATACTCTCCAAAGAAATCAATTTAATATAAAAGATTACCCAGTTTTATATAATGGTTCTATTCTCGGACTACTTTTATTTATTATCTTTATAAATGATCTCCCAAGAGTTTTAAAAAATTGCAAAACGGTGATGTTTGCTGACGACACTAATGTGCTCATCTCAAACAAAGAAAACGACCTCCTTGCGAATGAACTGTCAAAATCATTTGTAAATATGTCATCATGGTTCACTAAAAATAAATTGATTCTCAATATACATAAATCATCCATAATTAATTTTTTTCTGAAAAAGTCTAGAGGAAACCCAGTATGTACATCAACCCGCCATGAGGGGAAACAACCAGTTAAACTTAGTTGAGAAGACAAAATTTTTAGGTATAATTATCGATAGTGCTTTGAACTGGAATGATCAAATCAATTCAATATGCAAAATATTAAGTTCTTTCTGCTACGCCGTACATACATTAAATCAAATCTGCAATAATCAAGGGGTATTAAGTGTTTATTTTGCTAATGTACAGTCAATACTAAGCTACGGGGTAATATTCTGGGGGGTAGCTGTAAATTGGCACAAGGTTTTTATATTACAGAAAAAAATTATCAAGATAATAAGTCACGACAATCACAGAAGCTCATGTAGAAAGGTTTTCAAAAAGTTGAAAATTTTAACTCTACCAAGTCTCTATATATACAAAATCATATTATTTTCTGTTAAAAACACCTGTCACACCACCAACAATAACATGCATAACCACAATACCAGACATGCAGCGGATCTACATATATTCACACATAGAACTAAGAAATTCTCGCTCACTCCATACTACATGGGCATTAAACTAATAAACAAACTTCCCACAGTTTTAAAAAACCAAATTAATGAAAAAAAAATTCAAATCTATTCTGAAATCATATTTACTTACAAAAACATATTATAGTGTAGATGAATATTTAAATGATACACATGCCATTACATGACTAAGTGGATAAATAACATAATTAGTAGGCATATTCCATTTCCTTATGTATGTAGTACCTTGTATTAGTGTATTGGCTATGTGTATGTTACTTCATTTTATTTGTATAATGTATATAACCAATGTAAACACTCATTGTATATAATTGTATATAATTGTATATAATCAAATCCTGACAATTCACTCCTAATATGTATTGGGGTTTATGTGAAGCTAAAAAAATAAAAAAATAAATAAACAAAAAATAAATAACATATAATTATGACAAAAATTTTTGAGCCACATTCAACATAATGTTACTGCTGTTTGAATGTCCAAACAAATTAAATTTTATCATTGCTTGGAAATTATTATGATATTGAAAAATTGAGTAAAATAAATAAATAATTCAATACATAATACACACAGAGTCATTTACAACATGTGACTTACATTATGATCAAATTGTATTTGTTGCAATATGCTTGAAGACTTTCTTTACATGTTTACCTCTTTTAACTTTTTCGTAAGTGCCTTCATTAAAAAAATATGATATGCAAAAACGTATAAGATCTGTTTAAATTTGCAGAAGAGTCATAGAACTGGGTATCTGTAAGTATTTAACTATGCTATAAAAGATGGTTTGCGCAAAAATGCATCGTATAGAATATTTGTGAAAGAAATTGTCTGAATAACTGGACCAAAACTCATCAATGTAGACAACACTTATAATGCAGAAGATAGAGCAGCAAGTTCTTTTTCTGACCACTAAGCGGCACTCGTTGCCAACACACAAACAATGCAACACATATGCTTAGAAAAAAAACACTAGTGTCCCTCAACACCGTGCAGGCGATTCCTGTATCTATATGAATTCAATACAACTATGAAAATAATTTAAGTTTTAAAATATTTTGGTTTAGGACAAACAATTATAAAACAAAAGACAACTAAGACAAACACATATCTTAGGACTAAATAAATTAGGATGAACAATTTCAGTACAAATGCTTGTACGACAAACACATTATTGAGAAATGACTTTATGATTAACACATTTTAAGATAAACCACTTGGCGACAGATATAATTAGAACAAATAATTATAGAATTAACACAAATGACTTAATTTTTTGGACAAATGCCTTTAGGGTGAAAGACATTAGAACAAACACATTTTAGAATAAATAATTTTAAGATAAACAAAGTCCATGCTATAAAACCTTAAAAAAAAGTCTAAGTCAAACGCTGACCCTCCGATTTAGTTCATATTAGTAACAAATACTGTCTTGCACCAGCTTTGAGAACCTTGGCGTGTATGCATCTTTCTTTGTAAACTTCATGTAAGATACAGTGACACAGTGTCAAACATGTCCTAACTTATGACATTACCACGGCTAGCATGTGCGTTGCACGCTATTGGTCCTCGTTGTGTTATTTACATATTTAAGGATTACAAACACATACCCACCATACCTGACTATACTATGATCCGTTATACAATTTCTCTTGTAAATTGGAAGACAACAATTGTGAACAAATATTAATAACATAATTCATTGGAAAAAAAGATTGTAACGGGCATATTTCATAAACACAGTATAACCCTGTTATAACGTTTCTCAAGGGACCGAAAAAATGTTTACATTATAGATGGGAAAACATTATAACAGGGTAATTTCCTATTAAAAATTAGTTTTAGGGACCAGAGGACGTTAGCATTATAACCAGGAAAACGTTATACGTGGGAACACTATAAGAGGGTTCTACTGTACTATAAAATGTAGTGATAAGCTACAATTTAAGACATTTTTCTTATTTCTTCTGTAAAGGAAATAGTTTCAATTAAGTGGATTCAACATTAATATTTATTACAGTACAATGGTCAGTGGTATATACAGGTACAACGTACTCATCAAACATCAAGGGGTATGTGATACGCCATCCATAGTAATTAAAAACACCTAAACCTATCACTATCATAAATCATACAATAAATATGTCTTTTTTTATATCATTGTAACCTGCCAAGCGTCAGTTGATCAAATATGGTATTGTAATTAGCTTAAGTTCACATTTGTTCATTATAGTTTTTGTGAGTAAAAGTACCCGTCAGACTGGCGATCTGAGAGGCCAGCTGCAACAGCACATGTGGGCCTAAGAGCCACACGAATAGCCATTGCTCCCCCTCCTCTTGGTTCTTTCTCTCTCTCTCTCTCTCTCTCTTTCCGGTCTTTCTTCAACCTCTCGTTCCCCTGACTATTTGTAACTAGTTACTTAGCGTAATAACGTATTACAGTAGAACCCTGATTTAACGAAATTCCACGGGACCCGAAAATGTTTACTCTAAAGCAATGTTTCGTTAAATCCAACTTTAAATTTTTACCCCCCCCCGCCCCCCCGTCACAAAAAATTAAATCCTTGGGCATTTTTCGTCGGAAATGGAGGTAAGCTTGTTAGAAAGTATGATAGCCCACAAGAACAACATACTGCAGTTACCATCGATAGGTAAGCCGCGGCCGTAAAAGAAAAAATCTACGAATAAACTTTAAAAACTGCCAGCGGAACACTCGTCGAGCCAAGCGTGCGCCCGGTGAGTTAGGCCGCCAGCTCGCACGCATTTAACACGTGAGAAGTGATGATAAACACCGGCGAGTCGTCTTTCTTTCCGCCTCTCTCCCACGCCTCCAAGAAATTTTAGGAAATTTCTATTTTAAAAAAAGCCATGAAAACTGAAGTAAAAGTTTGCGAGATAACGGTAAATTAATAAATACGCGCAGCGGCGGCCACTGTACCTTACAGGCCGCCGCGCTCGTGAAACAAACTGGTTGCTGCCCACCTAAAAATATTTCGCACTCAAGCGTTTTTTAACATCGGCGAAACATATTATTTACGTTAATAAATTCATTGTAAAAAGTCTGCATAAATAACATAACAACATATTTCATTTTATAGATACGCTGGTTTTATCACGGGACATGTCAGAAAATAATCACGCTGTACATACTGCATCAAATATTTGACTGCATTCTATCGGCAAAAGAAAAAGCACGCTGCACGGTAGCGCATTCTGATGGAGACGCGAAGCACTATCTGTAAATTAGTACCCGTGCTGTCCGCTGCCGCGCTGTGTGGACTGGGTATCTAGATGCTCGTTCACTCGCCAGCCGCCCGCCCGGATGAGTAGAGGATCTAGGTGCGCATTTGTTACGCAACACAGCGTCGCTCGCACGGCCGCGCGCTCTCCGCTCAAAATCACTCCCAAGGCCGAAGTTTTCAATGAATTTTAACAATTTTCTTTGTTTCTTGACAGATGTTTTAACACTATCTACGGAGAAAAATGATTATGCTGCAGCCAGTAAACTTATTTTTAATAGACTTACACTACACTTTATATTTTATTTTATCAAAAGTTACTTAGTTATTTCATACGTTTTTGGTTATTTTTTCATAGTTCCTAAAAATCCTTTCGTTAAATCGCTGTTTTCGGTATCCCCGAGTTCGTTAAATCGGGGTTCTACTGTAATTAAAAGATGCCAAAAATATTCAACAGTAAGAAGATTATTTATGTAATTTAGTGATGTTAAAATGTAAAACTTTATTTTGTGTAATAAACGTAGGCCGTTAACAGCGGACTCATGCATTCGCAGGAAGTAGGGTGCCTCTCTCTGATTGGCTGAGAGGAACTTCGTCACCTGTTGCTCGGGGGTGGGGAAGAGACGCAAGGCTAACAGAGGAGTATGCGGGATGCTGCAGGGGGGACGCGAATATGTAAGCAAGCAGGCAACACGTGTTTAACTCCGGTGGGTAAAGGATAATTTCTTCCTCGTCATCAAACTGTGGGGCGGTGGACAGCGTACTTAGAAGTCACCAGTCGAGTGGACTTCCGGGTAGTCGCAGCCATTTCCCAAATAATTCCAACTCCGTAAATTATCTTTTTAACACTGGAGAAAATAATTAACTGTTTCGCTAACATAATTCAAAGTAGTTCAACGACAACTGAATTTGCAACCAGACGTGCATGGGTTCGTCGGCAATTGTTTTATAATCAGAAATGTCAGTTTTCTTTAGCTAGCTGGACACATCATCAGTCTTTCATTAACTCATTTTAATCATCGTAGATACAGACAGAAGGGGAAAAAGGACAGAAAATAAAATATAAACATAGCAAGATGTTAATCTGTATGAGATCTGATGTGTAATACAAGACTCTGCTTGTAGGCAAATGATTTACTACATAGTGCGCATGAGTAGCGACTATCATCACCTGTATGAGATCTGCTATGCTGTGTAAGACAATTTTTCCGAATAAATGATTTACTACAAACTGTGCAGCTATAGGGACGTTCGCCCGTATGAATTCTGCTGTGATCTTCAAGACAACGTTTGCTGGCAAATGATATTTTGCATGATGAGCATGAGTAGAGGCATTCACCTGAATGAAATCTACTGTGCCGCAAAAGATTTTTTTTCTGATTAAATGATTTGCTACAAACTGTGCAGCTGTAAAGACTTTCGGCCGTATGAGCTCTGCTGTGTCTTACAAGTATCCGTTTATTGGTAAATGACATATTGCATAGCGTGCATAAGAAGGGACGTTCACGTGTATGATTTCTGATGTGCACTGTAAGACTTCTTTTCTGTTTAAATGATTTGCTACAAACTGTACAGCTGTAAGGACGTTCGCCTGTATGAGTTCTGCTGTGTTCCACCAGATTCCGTTTTTTGGTAAATGATTTACTGCACAGAGTGCATGAGTAAGGACGTTCACCCGTATGAGCTCTGCTGTGTTCTACAAGACTCACTTTGGAGGTAAATGATTTACTGCATAGTGTGCATGAGTAGGGACGTTCACCTGTATGTCTTTTGATGTGCACTAAAAGATTTACATTCTGATTAAATGATTTGCTACAAACTGTGCAACTGTAAGGACGTTCGCCTGTGTGAGTTCTGTTGTGTACTACAAGATTATGTTTGTATATATATGATTTACTGCACAGTGTGCATGAGTAGAGACGTTCACCTGTATGATATCTGCTGTGCAATAAAAGACTTCTTTTGCGATTAAAAGATTTGCCACAAACTGTGCAGCTGTAGGGTTGTTCGCCTGTATGAGCTCTGCTGTGTTCTACAAGACTCCGTTTGTAGATATATGATTCGTTGCATAGTGTGCATGAGTAGGGACGTTCACCTGCATGAGTTCTGCTGTGCACTAAAAGATTTCTTTTGTGAATAAATGATTTGCTACAAACTGTGCAGCTGTAAGGACGTTCACCCGTATGAAGTTTGCAGTGATCTACAAGACTCCGTTTGTCAGTAAATGATTTACTGCATAGTGTGCATGAGTAAGGACGTTCACCTGTATGATTTCTGGTGTGTACTACAAGACTCTTTTTGTAGGTAAATGATTTACTGCATAGTGTGCATTTGTAGGGACATTCCCCTGTATGTGATCTGCTGTGCACTAAAAGATTTCTTCTCTGAATAAATGACTCATTGCAAACTGTGCAACTGTAGCGACGTTCACCTGTATGGGTTCTGGTGTGCACTGCAAGAAAATATTTAGTTTTAAAAGATTTACTACATAATGAACAACTGAAGGGACGTTCATCAGTGTGAGTGATGTTGTGATTTACAAGGTATTTTTTGTGAGTAAATGATTTACTACACAGTAAGCACTTAAAAATTCTGCTGCGAGATACAAAAACATCATTTTCAAGAACTGGTTGACAGCACAATTTTAAGGAGTGGAGGTAGTTGTCAGTATGACTTTTGTTGTGAGCATTACAACTGCTCTTACTTGCAAAAGATTTACCACACTTCTTGCAAGGGAAATACTTTATCATGTTTTTCTTAACAAGTAGAGAGGCAGCGGTAGTTTCGTCAAGTGGTCTACCAAATAATTTACCAAACAGAGACCTCGCCTGCTCATGACAACTAACATGTTGTACTAGGTTAGTTTTATCAAGAAATAACTCCCCACAATAATCACATGAGAACTTATTCTGCTGGTCAGGTGATATATGACCTGCCTGCGTACTCTGGTTTCTTGTAACAAACGTGTTACATTCACACTTATCAGGCGATCCTAGTGTTTCACAACATGTCCAGCACTTGCTATGTAATAGTCCAGTGTCGCCACTCTCACACACCAAGTCACTTGCAAGTGAAGAAGTTTTTACTGTGGTGCCAGATGGATGACCACTCTTACTCTTCACACACAAATTGGCTTCAATGATGCAATCCTTCGCCTTCATTTGCCCATGATGTAACCACAAACCATTTTCCTTTGTAGAAATGCTTGTTATCTGCAAATATAACAATAATAATTTATACTTTGCCAAACTACTACATGTTCTTATATTGTGTATACATGTCATCTACAAACTTAGGATGGCAGTTTAGTTAGAAATAAGATAGTAAAATCCTCTAATATTTTTAATTTAGAAACCAGGCAATCTTAATTTTAAAATAAAACTAAGAACAACAAAATTAATTCATCTGAAACACTTATTTAAAATATTGTTTTCTGATCATACGATTAAAAGTTTCATGGCTTAAAGGAACAGTCTATTCTACAGCTAAACCAAGTAATACATCAATATATAAGAAAAACCATGATTTGACAAATCCAGGAATGCAAAAACAGGGAGTTAAGGAGTGTCTCTAGTTAATAAATCAATGCCACTACAGGATTGTTCATTTATTTTAATTTCTCAAAGAATAATATATCATCAACAGTACAAAAATTTTTTTAAGCAAAGACAAATGCAGTACTGTTGTTACTAAAATAAAATATTTGAGACTGGAATATCAATACAATTATTTTAAAAATTGGTATTTCAGCCTAATCTCTATATATATATAAAAATGAAAGCTGACTAATTGACTGACATATCAAACTCCAGCCCAAACCACTGGACCTAGAATCGTGAATTTTTTTGTGGGGGTTCCCCTCAGGTCATAGGCGAGCACTAAGAAGGGATTTTTCGAAATTCGATCTCTAAGGGGGTGAAAAGGGGTGAAATGAGTTTCCGAAGAAACGTCGATAGAGCTCGAACCCGACGAACTATCATCGTGATATTTACTTTAATAGGAGACTCGTAAAAATGCATATAAGCCAATTTAAGAATTTTTCGAAATTCAACATTTAAGGGGGTGAAAAGACCTTAGTGTTTCCAATCAACCATCGATACCTATCGAACCCTTCGGGATAGAGTGTTGATATTCACTTCAAAATATTGATTACGTAAATACCAAAAAAGTAGTTTTAGGTTTTTTTGAAATTCGATCCCCAGGCAGTAAAAAGGTGCAAAATGTGTTTTTTATTAATCGTCTATATCTTTGAAACACAATTGGCTATCGTCGTAATTTTAACTTTAATTGGTTACTTTTACAAATATCTATGACAGGACTCAAAGACGTTTCGAAATTCTTTATTTAAGGGGGTAAAAATACGTGAAACGTGTTTTCGATTATCTTTCCATATCTATCAAATCAATTGAGATATCGAAGTGCTCTTTGCTTTTAATTGGTGCTTTTGTAAATATCCCAAGTACCATTTAAAATATATTTTCTGAATTCGGCCCTAAACTGGTTAAAATAGGGGTAATGTGTATTTTCGACTCACATTCGATATATATTGATCCAATAGCTGTTTATATAGCGATGTGATTTTTGTTTAGGGTTGATGCTTACTCAAATCCCTAAAAAGTAATTTCAGGAAATTTTCGAAATTCGCCACCTAAGGAGGTGAAAAGGGGTGAAAAGTGGAGTAAAGCGTTTTCAATTAATCGTCGATATATCTTGAACCCAGCGGGCTAATGTTGTGTTTTTTACGTCCACGAGATACCAATAAAGTATTCTAAAACGTGATTCAAGGGTTTTTCGAAATTTACTTTCTTAGGTGGTGAAAAGACCGTTAAAGTTTTTTAGATAAATCCTCGATATATATCGAACCCGTCGAGGTATACAATCAATTTTTGCTTCAGGGTGATGATTACAAAAATTATCGCAAAACGGTTTCAAGATTTTTCGAAATTCAATTTCTCAATATTGTGCAGTGTTCATATGTGTTTTTTGTAATGAATAATCTATTTTGATTCAACTGAACGGACTAGCGTCATGATTTGCACTTCAATTGGATACTTATACAAATGTCTAAGATGTGAATTTAAAATATTTTGAAATTCGACACCCAAAAAGGTTGAAAAAGCACAAAAATTTGTTTTCCATCAACTCATGATATCTATCCAACCAGCAGAGATATTGAGGTGGTGTTCGCATCAGAGGAATGCTTACGTAAGTACATATTTAAAAATTATATGTTAGTTTCTTTTCACTTTATAAGATAACTTGATCATTAATAATAAAACTAAGTTTGTAAGCGTTCAAGGCACACGAACCGAAAAGCAAGTACAAGCAGCGAGAAGTAACTTATACACGAGTGTCACTCTACAGTAACCTATCGAGACGTGGTGTTGTACAACCTCTACTGTATGAGCCCAGCAGGATAAAATATTTTTTTTTTTAAATAAAGTTTTATTCTCATGAATTATTTTGACGTTACATGACGCAGTTGTTTGGTACTCAGGTCTAAATTCTGGGAGGTTCTGGGCTTGAATTCTGTTAAAAGCTGCGTGCAAACGTTCAATTTTGACACACAAAAACTAGAAGACAGATCGAATTAGTGAAATTTACATGTAGTCGTTTAAAAGGGGTAAAACTGCAGTTCGTTTTACACTTAGGTTCCTCTACAACATCAGCTGACATATCATTGTTATACTGCCATCAGTGATTAAGTCATTAATGTTATTTTGTTTAAAAACACTATTAAATTGTAGATATAAACAAAAATGTGGTAAGTTTCTATACTGTGATGCAACAGTACGAAATGACGAATATACTTAAAACTTGGGCAATTGTTCGTGAACAACATAAACATATTCCTAGTATTTTTATCATTTTATCTCATTTTGACTGGGTCACTTTTGGCAGTAAAACGACGATATATTATCTCACTAATATTAAGTTTGCGGTACCAAATACGTTTCCGTGAAACCTTTTCCCACTGAAACTTTGTAATAGCAATAAAGTTCCAGTGAATATTTTGAAAATATGTAATTGAGGGCACCGTCACCAATGGATGTGCACAGGGTAAATAAGATGTTTTTCATTTGATTAACCTCTTACCTTAGGTGTCTGTAACTACCCCACAGCGTCAAATTGGCAGGACTATAAATAAGGCCCAGGCGAAGTCGCTGTTAGTGGCAGTGACAAATTTAAGACTGCTTTTCGTGTGGACAGCTATAGCTACTTATCCTGCTTGGACAATTTAACATTTGATGACTGAAGTACCAATCTTGAGTACAAATAAGTTCTTCAATTAAAGTAAATATTATCAGTTGCGAATAATACTCGCGGGCAAAGCTGCGGGGGACTGCTAGTCTAATATATAAAATGAAATGTCCTGACACACTCACTCACTAATCAACGCACAGTCCAAACCGCTAGACCTAGAACCATAAAATTTTGAGGGAAGCTTCCCCTTGGCCCATAGGCAACCACTAAGAACGTTTTTATTTAATTCGATAATTAAGGGTGTGAAAAGGGGTGAAATGTGTTTTCAAAGAATACCTCATTTCTCATTATCCGGGAAAGCTATCATAATTTTTTTAACTTGTACCATCACCACCCCTCCATCGGGGCTAACCTCAACATGGTGATGGCACCTGTTGTAGATGTAGGACTAACATTGGCAACCATGCAAGATGATTCTATGGAGAGAGAGTTTCCGTTTCCGTGTGTGTATGTATTATATAATGGAGCTTGTAGAATGTATGTAACCATTGTGTGAAATAAACGGAACTGTACTCTGTAATGTTCCGTCTACATATTTAAAGACTTGGCCACAAACAACCTAAAACATGGCGGAGTCTAGTGGAGTGTATAATATACACCTACTCTCACGTTATGGTGTTTATCTACGTCCAGCGATCGGGTAACTTTGAAGCACGTGGATGGCCGGTAAGAATATGTTCGTGTGTGTGAGAAAATCCTTTGTGGAGTAGTGCAAAACTTAATTTCGCTGCTGATGTGAGATTGTGTTACGTGAATAATGGCGTCTAATCAT
>PNEQ01060298.1:20810-44434 GCA_003012365.1 Medauroidea extradentata | reverse complement strand
TGGAATTCCAGTAACGAACAACAACCCTAAGTGAAACCCTGTAACCAAGAGAAGCCGGAAATTTCAACTGGAATTTATTACCACGCAGAATTTTTTTTGATTTTTAATAATAATGGACTAACCCAGGTTCTATTCTGCGTAATTTCATGCTTTCTGTTGTATATGGCACGGTATATTGATTGTAGTATTGTTTCTTTCCGTAAATTCACAAACCATACCTCTCTAAGTTAGCATGTTATTTTTGTGTAGTCACGTTTAGGTTCATTTTGGTTAAAATTATTAATAAATTTCACATCTGAATTCAATACTAAATTGTTGTTAAACGTAAGTTTTTTTAGTACGTCACTTCCAGTAGAGTCAACACAACACCTTTACGTATATATATATATATATATATATATATATGAAAGTTTTACTATTTTACTCCACACGTAAAAGTGAAAATAAGCAGTAAAATGTAATATACTAGAGTATACTACAATATATAAATGCATATGTACACCCATACGTACACACACATAGAAACACTTCTGCGTTTTTTGAGAACTTGATACGTTGGTCAAGTTGAATTTTCCCGTTCATTATTTCTGTTTAATGTTTACCTGTATAATAGAACACATTTGCAGGGAAATAACGTTAGCGCTCATTAATTACTTCTGGCCTCATCTCCATTCACTAAATAGTTCACTTTCTGACAGATCGACATATCAAGTAACAGCCCAAACAGCGCGACCTATAAACATTATATTTTTAGTTTTGGGTTTCCGTAAGTTCGACGGCGAGCATTAAAAATATTCAACTATGAAACTCGACCTTCAAGGGAGTGGAAAAGGATGATACGTGTTTTAGTGAAATCGTTGATAATTCTAGAAATTTTTGAAATTCGACATCTGTGTGGGTGACAACACGTTAAAACTGACGAAGACAAATCATTTATATCTATTGCACCCTTCGAGATAAGGGTGTTGTTTTCGCTTGGCGATTATTACACAAATACCCGGAAAGTGATACCAGGATCTTTACAAATTATAATTCTAAGGGGGGTAAATTGGCGTGAAAAGTTTGTTTTATAAATTCGTCTCTTTATCTCTCTCCCTCTGCCTCCCCCATCTCTCTCTCTCTCTCTCTCTACACACACACACACACATATATATATGTATGTATATATATATATATATATAGAGAGAGAGAGAGAGAGATATATATATATATATATTTTATATCGAACTCATCAGGCTATTCGTAATTTTCACTTCAGTTGCAAACGTATACGATGAAATTTAGAGGTTTTTCGAAGTTTCATTATTTTTACTCTCAAGTAGAATGAGCATAATTTTGAAAGTTTCAAAAACTTGAAGATTCTTCACTAGTGAATCTGTTGTTTTGTTAATGTTGACTGGTAAAAAAAAGTGAGGAAACAACATATTGGGATATCATTGAATAAGTAAATATATTTCACTTATCAGCGCATGTATAACTATAGGTCGTTCGGAATAAAGTGAGCACTGAAGATTTAACCTTTGAAAAAATTCACTAGCCGTTACTGCATATAATTCAACATTAACTATAGTTACCTTACTTGTATGGTTGGCAGTGAATTGCCGAATATAGTTCCATGCATTTTTCTTCTTAAATGCAACAATACTGAAATAAAATCAACTAAATTCAACATATTTGTGTTTTGTATGAATAATAAACTTTTTTTTTATCAAACTTTATAGGTTCCTACCGACACCACAATTTATCGTAAATGCGCAAACATAAAGTGACGTGTCCCAGGAGGTTAGACTTTTCCCGTCGTTAGCCGTTACACGCGGAAAGATACGAATTGGCTGAAAATAGAAATTTAGCAGGGCTTTTCTGAGTGTTCACTTTATCCCGAACCGCCTATACCATGTTTGTGACTTGAAAACTGCAGTTTAAAGTAGAGTAAGGTAAGTGGACTTTACGTCTCGTCGACAGCGGGTCATTAGAGACGGGACACACAGCTCGGTATAATGACAGGAGCTAGGTAAGAGTCGGCCATGATCGTTGTTAAGGGTGTGGTTTACCTCAGTTTTCAACGTCTTTTTATATTTTTATATTTGTACCAGATATGTTTTTCTTACTTTAGACATAAATTGTGACTAAATATTCCTCTCCGAAAATTGTTGTATATCTCATAGTTTTCGCGTAATTAGTCGTAAACGTCAAAATTTGCACTTTACGGTTTTATGTACGCCAGTAAAACCAACTGACATATTAAACCGAAGAAAATCACAGTGTATAACTAGAGACATTCAAAATTCGTGTTATCATTTGGTAGCAGACTAAACTTCACTTTCCTATAAATAATAGAGCATAATCTGCGACACAATTGGCCACGAACTTTTGTATGTGTTGTCATTTACGTGTGTTACATCTTTACAGAGATTAGCCTCTCTACCGTGTAAGCATTCTCCGCGGTAAGTCACGACAATATCGGCCAGCGGGAGACGTCGAACAAGCCTATAGTCACCTGGAGTCTAGTCAGCTGTCAGAAATTAACGCGAATTTTGCATGTATCTATGTATAACAGTGTTGTAGGCTATGAAATGACACATATAAAATAAAAAATAAAATATTTTTGCATTTAATAAAAAATGCTGAATTTTGAAATAAAATTTAAAAATGTTTTTAAAAATACAAAAATTAATTTATTTTTGCTTTTATATATGTCGAATCATAGACTACAAAATGGTTATACACTGTGAATTTTTTCGGTTCGGTATGTCAGTTGGTTTTAGTGGCGTACATAAAACCGTAAAGTGCAAATTTTGACGTTTACGACTCATTACGAGAAAACTATGAGAGCTACGATAATTTTATAAGAGGATGATTTAGTCACAATTTATGTCTAAAATAAGAAAAAATATCTGCTGCTAATATAAAAATATAATAAGAGTTGCAAACTGAGGTGAACCGCGCACTTATAGAACTATCCTCGCCTGGAACGATTTCGGGAAAATATAATAAACCGCAATCAGCATGGCTGGAGCCGGGGAAAGAATCCGAATCCTTCCGAATACTAGTCCAACGAGTTACCGTTGCCCCACCTCGCTCGCTGTAGTTTAAATCTGTAACTAAAATGTAATATCAACAAACTCACATGAATGTAGTCTACACGTAAGTAATAATGTACCACAACTTCTAAAGCAAATATTCCACTAATTTTTGTGTGCACGGTTTATAAAGTGAATGATGTTACACTTAAACTTGCAGTGATATTTACGTAGTAATAAGTACATTCTTGTTCGGTTGTTGTGGATAGTTTTGTTTTATAAATTTTCAGTTTCGCTCTGTCATTTGTGCATTATGAATTTACCCAAATTAGAAAAATTTACAAAAAAAAAAAAAAAACATATCCATAATTAGAAAACAATATCAAAAATGTTTCGTAGATGGCGAGAAGAACATTTATTGCTTCATAGATGTTCTTAAAACTAAAAATTGGCACTGTCAACGAAATAATAAGATACTCATTCCCGGGTCCGCTGTTTCGGTTGCAACTTCCTATTTTAACAACCGTGCATTTTTTCTTACCTTATAGACGGAAGGCTTCTGTACACACAACCCGTAACGAATTTATTGTGATTCAATGCGCTGGAGCCTGAAGCTCGAAGTTGTCCTCAAAGTGTTACAAGGATTATTAATTTTTATTTTTAATTGCATATTTGTAGTATTTTAGGAATTGTTTAGTCAAATAACACATTTATTATAACACAATAAGTGCAAAAAATTGTCGTGTGTGTAACATTAAATATACTTTTCTCTAACATATTAGGAACTGCGCGATTTTCCTTTTGAACACAAGTTGCTTAGCGTTCCGAACAAAACAAGCATCTTATTGTTGCTAAACGGTAGCCTAGTATTACAACGGTCCAAATTGTAAATTAACGATAACATTTTGTGTCACATGTCAATTGCTACGTTTCTTGATAATGTTAAATATGTTACGGAAGTATATTGTGGAAATGTGAATGGCTCAATTTTAGTATTTTTCTCTCGTGTAGGATGTTCAGTTGAATGAATTTACGTTTGAAATTTCCCTCACAATTAATGATTCTTTAATTACTTGGCATCTATTCTCCTGTGCTTCATTGTTTCTGCATCTCTATTGTGTCTCGATATTCATTCATACGTATCCGGTTTCTTTTCATTTTCTCGGGCTATACACATTTTACCAGAGGTTCTTCAGATGGCTGAACACATTCAAACCATCATGCCTTTGCTTCCTTAAAAGAAGCTTGGAGATATGTATAGATATTATCACTTACATAAAAGTCTGACTACGGTCAGAGTTGTAATAGTGATACGAGTACATCATGTGTGTAGTTCAAGTCATGAAAAGCATTTGCAAGAGAAATATTTGCTCATGACGAGTGACGCTGATTTTTCTAATACACCATGAAAAGCTTCACTTAGGCTAGTAATGACTACTACGATAACGTAATATGTTCTATTTGTGGTCATGCATATACACACTAGGAAGAAAATAAGTCAGGCGTTGAATTTATCCAATGATAGTACTAAATGCTGTTGCACAACTATAGATTAAGGATAGTGTTATCTATTTCATTTAGTATACTAAATAAGAGTAGTTTATCAGGGAACCAGAATACTGCTATGACGACATAAAGTTACTTACCACACGTATACTGCGGATCATGAAATGTTAAATTAGATTGGCGTGGTATTAAAAAAAGTCGAAAACGCGTGAGCTTGCTAGCTGAACAGCACGGAATATAAAAATAACTACAAAGAAATTGTCTTCTAAAAAAAAGGAATAACTTCATCGAAATCTTTTAACTATTATTTATATCACCTATTTAGGCAACCTATATCTATGTAATAACCATGCTCTTGTGCCTCTGCTAAGTGCGAGGTCCTGCGAATGTTTGCTAGGCATTGAATTTCGCCCCTGAGGCTATGGCGCCATTATCTTCCAGTTCTGAAAGTTTCATTGTTATATATTCCGGAAAATTCAGAAGCTTCCCTTGTTAGAAGCGTGGGATATTGTGATCAGATCATGTACGGAGGCACAAACGACATCGATATCGTTAACATTTGGCCATGCTTCTAGGACGACTTAAAACAAACTTTGAACAGGTAGAGCACTATCGTGTGATTCTCCTTGAAACACTTATTATTCAATTTTAAAACTTTTTACTAAATAAAATATAATCCAACTGTATGCATAGACATTTGAGTAAAGGTTATTATGACAAAGAAGTATCATCGCTCGATAACGTTCAGTTCGTAGCTATGTAAGACAAAACGGTATGGTACTATGCAAAAAGACCACGAACTTTTAAAACGTTGAAATTAATTTTTAATACTCCCGTTTTGTACAAACACATTTGCACCGTGTTGTAATACCTATGTGCTTTCCATAGCTTGTAACTTGTGATGTAGTAAATGAACTTATCGTTGTAAGAAATTATTTGCTGGAAATCCTTTAAAGTTGGAATAACTGTGTAATAATTGACAGAGGATCACATAAGCAACATACGAACGTCATAACGAAACTTCTGATGCACTCCGCACTGAAACTCACACTACATATTCAACAAGTTTTGACCTCTTATTTTGGCACATACATTGTGAAAAAGATGTATAAGAAAGTTGTCCAAACCAGTGACTAGCAATCTAGACGTACTATGTTTGGTGGTAGTGGGTAGCTGCGGATATGTTATGGTTTTACTTCTTCTTTCGCGATTGCAGCACTGTCCAGCTATGTCCTGAAATCCTTCCGCAGTTTCCCGTACGTGAGAGGCATTCATTGAAAGACGTGGACGTTGTGCAAAGGTTTCGGTTTTGTAGCAAGAATTTAAAAGACGCAGTTATATATCTAGAAGCGCATCGTGTCATAGGGGATGTATAATTGAGTTGTATGTAAACGATGCCTTATTTATAATACGTGTTTGAACATACAATGCAGGAATACACTTATTGGCAGCCATTGTAAGATCTATGTTGTGTTCGTCAGATCTAGTTAGTATTGTAGGTAGCCCCGAGCACTCGGAAAGAATGCCGCAGTGGAGACATTTTCTGAAATTGATATCATAATTACTCTATTTTAAGCTGTTTGATACCACTTATCGTTTAACATATAGCGTAAGATAATGTGACTATAATTTAATGGTATTGGACACATCAGTCAAGCTGCAATTCAAAGGAAATAACCACCAATAGGGATTCTGGCGTGAGGATACAATGAAAAGTGATCTGGACCATGTTTTGAGTAGTAAAATGATCGTACGAGATGCAGCAGAACGTTTTAATGTTCCAAAAAATTCTGTTTACGATAAAATACCAATTATCTAATGGTTTTCATGTGAAATCAAGCTTAAACTAAGATGTTTCGAGGAAATTTGCATATCGAATTATGAAGAAGAGCTCGCGTGACTTATTAGAGACATTCATTTATTAATGGGATATAGTAGAAAGGAATTTCCTACGTTATCATTCGACTTAGTACACTATAAAAAACTTCCTCGGATGTTTAGGAAGTTATTATCCCAGACGCAGTATGGGACAGTTACCATACTTCCGTCTTATAACTATGCAAACGTTTACAAATGTTACAATACAAGTCTGGTAACTTTAGTATGCATTTGTCTGTTTTATAATTAGGTTTAGGAGTGATACCATGGATGTCTGGGAAGCAATCCTACCATACCTTGTTTCTTAGCGCTCCTATACGCACGTCTGGTAAATTTACATACTATTTTTTAGAGTGTAGAGGTAATTAAAAATCCACAAAGGTTCAGCACGGACAAAGATGCATCAAAATTATTTTTGTAACAGATTTATATATAAATATCTGGTACTGATTTCAAGAGGTGTGTTAGCTACATTTATTTTAATAAACTAAAAACACTGAAAAAGAAATACAGTTTCCCACATTTTAAAATTTATAGCACCGCAGGACGGTAATTACAACTGTCCACCAAAATCAGAAACTCTCATCCGTCACGGAATGAGACTAGTTGGAAAAATGACGTGTAAATGGTACCATAATGTAACATCATTTTTAACATTAATCCTGAATGTAATTTCATTCCATGTATATTTTTCTTTCCAAGGCCGAGAATAAATGAAATACTCCCGATAGGAGAACTTGATGGGGTTATCGCTGCAGCACATACCAATATTTGTAAGAGTGCTGAAACATTCTTACTTAAATGGAAAATATTTTCTTAAACATACGCAGCGTACACGACAGAATACAGTTTTTCTGATTTTAGATGGGCGTTTAGCCACAAGTACCTTGTTATGACATGTTACGCTTGGGAAAAATGTCCGCATGATTAGCATTCCTCCCCGCACGAACTTACAACCCCAGCCAATGGACCTCACATCACATTTATAATGTCTTTCAAGAATGTTTATGCTGAGAGTTGTGCTCTCTAGATACGACAAAATGTTGGTCTTATAATCTGAGGTAATGATATAGAAGTACTGAATCAGCAGGAATGGTTCCAAGTACATACATAAAGTCTTCTAGTCTTGATGTTGAAGGAAATAGGTTTCCTTTCACTGTCGTTTATCCTTTGAAACAGAAATTATCCTTTGACCTAGATATTGTTTCATAAATCATAACAGAAATTCCTGAAACACCTAATTGTGATCTACAATGTGTCGGAAATACGAGATCTTCTAGCAGTGTTTCTGCTGCTTCCTGTCAACTATCTTGCACTTCAGTCCCTACTCAGTTAACAGAACCACATGTCTCACTGTCAGAAACCCCTTGCAGATTTTGTGAATCACCCATAACAACTAATTCTTGTGTCAAAGATTGCTGGTAACCTTCAACAACAAAGAATGTCGAAGCAGTTTAGAAAACTTCGCCACTGCTTCCAGAAGCAAGCAAAATATAAAGTTCATACAGAAAAAGAAAATCTTACCGTGAAGTGAATTCCTAACTTCAAGTCCCGATAAAGTTTCTATGGCTCCAAAGACACAACCGAATTCCAACATTCTGGAAAAGAGAACATCTTGTAAATAGATTAAGTCGAAGCAGTGACGGAAACAAGATCCAAGGAAAAAAAAAAAACCTCCAGTGGTAAAGAAAACATTGTGAATTATATGCTTTGAAATCTTTGAAGAAAATAGTATTCATTGCTGCACATACCTGAACAAATTTTTGAGTAAGGCCAAATGATGCATAATCATACTATGACGCATGCTTAGTGAAGAAGGGCTGTTGTCCAGACTACCCGACGAATTTCAATACAGTGCAACCATTTCATTGGCAATGTATAAATGTATTAAACTGCAAGGACAATATTATAAAAGTTCATTTTGATACTACAATATGCCTAAATTATGTATGTATGCAAGTATATACGAATTTTGAGTTTTTAAATGGTGGCTTGTAGTTAATTTCCGTGAAATATTCACTAAGCATACTAAAATTACAAAAAAAGAAATGAAGATGGTTCGTAATATAAGCCGACAATTCCTATGATATGACTAGTCCACGGTTGTGGTAATTATCGATAGTTGTCAAGTAGAATTTGTTCTGTCCTTAGCTGTCAAATAACGGCTACAATTTCTACAGACAACGGAAACGTCATACCAGCACAGCAAGGAAATCACTTCAAATAAAATGTTCGCTTTTTCCGGAAAACCGATTAGCACTGAACATGAAACAACAGTAAATAAAATACAGTGTCCATTTACATTGTAATATTTTATACATCTTTTCATGAATTTGGGTTAATCACAGTTCTTAAAATTTGTTAACGGTGTAATGATTAACCAACACTTTGCGCAGTCCGTTAGTGATTATGTTTTATTACATAGCATTGTTTTGGATGTCAAACGTGAACACCCACTGTAGTAAAGTATTATTTGGAACGTGATTCCCGTTGATGTATGACTTGGAAAGTTACATGTTATTTCATATCAAATTAAATTTTAAAGCTCGTCGTGTTAGCATGTGTCTGAATACAAGTACGCATGATTTCATTATTAATATACCAAAGAAGTAGGGAACGATACTGTCGTCTCAGTGCATGTGAATTTATTAAGATTTTGCCCACAAACCAAGTTTCGCGAAATTTTTAATTTGTGGTCTCTAAATTCTCATGACTTTATATGTAGTATACATTACACCTGTAAAATCATTCCCTGTCAGAAACTCTATTCAGTTACCAGGTTGGATAATATAAAAATAAAAGTTGAAATGATAATTAACAATGCTACCATACTAGCTAAATACAGTATAGTTACCGGACGTCGGAATGTGTCATCATTTCAGCACATAACTCTAAATAAAACTGTATAAATTCATTAATAATACAGTAAACATCGCAAAGTTGTTTTTATGAAACGTGCATTTTTTTAATCGTGCAGATTCAGCAGAAATATTTGTATATTTTGTACTGTAAAATACTGAGAAATTATTTAAAAAGTTTACTCCCAGTAAAAAAAAAAAAAAAAACTAAATGATTTTGATTACGATGTATACTCCGAAATGTTATGCTTTAGAGGAACTGAACAAAAGTTTTAATTTGTAGTTCTGCGATGGGTAGCTTCCTGGGTATAGTTTAGTACGTATATTGGTTAAATGACTCTGATTCAAGTTTAAGGTTGCATCAGTTTCAGACGTTAACTATATCGTCATTAGAGTCAAACGCCACGCCATTTTTCCCCCTCACCGAATTCATTTTTACGACCGCAATAAAAAAGCGCTTTGGGGCCGGGTGAAGGGGCTAGCGCAGTAACTGGCCTCGCACGAAAGGCCGTAAAAATCAAGTGCGGCACGCCAATAAAGTTGGCGACGCCCTCACCCCTCCTAACAGCCTCACTGCCTGGGCGTCTTACAGCCACCCCGGTGTCGCGGGCGGGGCGACGCGCTGTGACCTTGGTTCAGGGGTCGTAAATCTGACACTAACCCGGCGTCGCCCGGTTCGGTAAATAACGGGGTGCGGCGTCCCGTCCCGAAGCGAGTGACACCCTAAGGGTCGAGTTTCTCAAAGAGGGGGAGGGCAATGGAGAAAATCAATCTACGGGGAGGCAATTAAAGCTAAGATGAAGTTGCGGGGAGGGACGGCGGGAATATCCGAGAGGTGCTGATGAGAGAGGGTAATAGGAATCGCCCCGCCACTAGAACCAGCTAGCTCTCCCTCAAGACCTCGGGCGAGATGTTAAATCGCGCAGGTCTGCGACGAATCTCTGAGGAGAGTCCTCGCGAGTCGAAGGGAAGGATTCAGGCGAATGAGCGGATGATGATCAAACTGCCTTAAAATTACCACGTTCCCCGGGCGAGATCCCCTCATCTGCCTTCCTGAAGTGCTGCAAGTTAACAGCGTTTTGCTATTGGCCCTTGTGTATTAATTACTTCAGAACCTATCCGATGCGTTTAGGTCTGATTGCCGACAGAGCTGGCTTAAGTCTTAAGATGAACTTTAACTACTGTTACTATTTATATACTCTGGTTTGAGTACGCCTTATAATTTATTACGCTTCTCCGTAATGGCTGCCTCGTTATGACGCCTAGTGAACAAATTATTTTTGCTTTATGCGTGCCATTTTGGGCTATTACGCCGTTCAAATTATAACTCTCGAAAAGTCTACGCTTTAAAGACGTTGGTGTAACCAAAGTTAATTTTCTGTAATTTCTCGCAGTAGTTGGTAACATTATACCATTAGTTCTGGCCCCAGTAAATATTTCCTTGGTACGTCATTACATATTTTAAAGACGACCGCATTGGCAACGGATAATGCGGGTTTAAAGAAATCTTCCAGTTTGTTCGTTTTAAAACATTTATTGGCTTACATGTACATTATTCGGATATTCAAAACATAAAATCTCGATGGCAGGATTATTGTACGTTTTGTAGTTTCTCACATCTCGTTTTGAAATGCTGTACACTAAAAACTGAACTGGAATAAATAATAAGTTTTTTTGCCTATCAAGAGCAAAATCTGTGCGGTAGAACAATATATGCGGACTGAAAGTGTGTAAAGAATTATGGCCCGAGACTGTCTGTGAAACGGTAGAATAATGTGAATAATATTTGTATATGACACAAAGATTAAGAACAATTTTTCTTGTGGGTTATAAATATTTAAAAATTCAGTAAATGTACAAAAATAATAATAGTGTAAACAGTGAAAGCTTACATACACTTGTAAAAGTGTTACGAATAACGTTGTTAAATATTTGTATGTAAATACACAAGGAGTGTGTCATAATATACACAAAAAGATTTGAAGTAAACAATAACCGCATGTTTGTTCGAAAATGATATCTTTCACACTAAAGGCCATGCAAAATAGCAATAGGAGGACACCGTAAAAATAGAGAAGAAGAAAAACAATTTACCTAAGGAAGAAAAATTCCAAGGCGGGTATAAACTTCTCAGTGCTTGGGATGTGCTCGTAGCATTGCGTATCACGAAGAATGACAATATATAAACTTTTGTTGATATTTTAGTTCATAATTTTGCAGATGTAACATATCCCTATCTTCCACCAAGCTTTTCTATTTTTAAATTTTTACTAGCTGAAGAGAGATAAAATAAAAAATATTTTTACTAGTAATCCTTTACGACTATTCTGGTTGGCTGAAGAACATTGCACGATAACCTACGATGAAACCTACCGACACTATGTTAAACAGTCCATAGAATCATCCAAATCTGTGTCCAAGCAATGTTCCATCGAATCTTCCAAGGAAACACGTATATACTTGGCATACGCATACGGTCTTTACTCTTGCTTCCTTATAAATACTTGGTCTTTTCTGTAGTGACAACCAAATAGAATAATGAAAATGCAATATAAATACATATATATACACACACACACACATATATATATATATATATATATATATATATATATATATATATATATATATATATATATATATATATATACACGCGCGCGTGCGCGCGATTAAAATGTATAGGCCTACCTTATATAAGCCGTACAATTTCTTAAAATTTATTTTATGAGACAATTTTGTAACATCTATTTTGTTATCACTATTTCAGTCTTAATAAAAGTAGAATGTATTTTTTTTATGTTCATTACGAAGTTATTGAGTTACTTTTTCCAATTAAATTGATGACACGATAAGAATAAAAAAACTCTACAATCTGTGATATGATGTGTATGATAGTAACCAATGAAATAAATGGTATCTAGAATAGACACATCTTTGAATTTACTTTTATTCCTTAAAACAACTCATTTTCCATTTACGTAATGCAATAAAATATAATGTTTACAAATATGCCGTGGGACATTATAAACTGGGATGAGCCATAAGACGTATGGAGTAAAAAAATATCTCTTTTTCTCTTTGTAGATCGAAATTACGTATTGTAATAGATATCACCCATAGTTCAAAGTGCAACAGAGAAGTTATTATTTGTTCACTTCCTCCATATTAAAGGAGCGTACAACACATCTTTTGTTGCGTATTTAATTATATTACAAAAAAGTAGTTAAATTGATATGTACACTTATTTAATGTGTCTCGTTATTTGGTAATATCGTGTGCTGAAATGACACGTAATATGTGAGAGATTAGTTATCGTAGTGGTTTTAACTTCTATTTCCCTTCCTTCGACGGTGGACTAAACATCTGCCAATTCTACCTCACTCAATTCCCCGGGAAAATAAATACACAAATTTATTAGTTTCGTAAAGACTACATATACTAAAGGGAGCTGCCCTCGTACAAAAGACCATTTGGAACTAATCACTCTTCCCAAGGCCGAAATGTTATAGTTGAGATTGTGTTTATATCGACGAGGCTGTATATGATATAAATCAAGTTCCTCGCAAATAAACACATTTTATTAACAGACTGACACATGAAACGTCTACAGCAATTTTAGACGGCAATTTTTTCACGTTATGTTTACGTTACTGAATAAGCAACTCTTACATATAATTCAAATATGGTGAGTCCTCTAAGCTCACGTTCGTGAGGGGGTGTTCCTGAACACATACGAACTTGAAACGCATTAATAGAACTTTATCGTACAGGGAAATTGCCACAAACAGGGTCAGTTCCGCCGCGTATCTTTTAATTTGTGGCTGGCAATTCTAGGCGACCTTCATGCAGTCATTAGACAAGGTAACGTCACACTGAAATAAATATTTTAAACGAAGTATTTCTTGCAAAATTATATTTGTAGTAACCACAAAATGTTTTTGTGGTGGCTACAATATTTTAGTGGTGTCAACAAAATGTTTGGTGGTGGCCACTATATGCTAGTGGTGTCAAAATGTTTTGGTTGTGACCACAAAATAATTTTTGTAGGGTAAATAAGCAGAAAACACTTTGTAGCTGTCACAAAAGATTTTTTTCCGTGCGCATTTCTTGGGCTCGGCACTGATTCCCTTGACGTTGACCCAGAAACCTCTTCTTCACCGATGCGAGATGGGTGCAGTCGAACTCGACATGTGGCAACCCAACGTTTACCCCAGGCACGGCTTCCAAAAATACGGCGTTCTCCCGCAGGCGAAAGTTCATCGCCGTCGCTCACGTTCGCTGCGAATTAAATTACGTATTCATAACTTGTTGCAGTTCTCCGACCTTCTATACACCGGGCCTGGGAACACATCACGCGTACGTGCCGCGCACAGCTTGCCCCGGGACCAGATGTCCGCTCCTCTGCTGTCCAAAACGAACTAAATCCTACAAGCACCACTGACATACATCCTAACAGACACCGGGTGAGCTTCGTCTAGCGGGCTCTTACATAAACACGTCAACTAGCACAACTCTATATACAGTTACAATTATCGGATGGCCAACGTCTAGACTCATATAGCAAGCTATATAAACACAATTAACTATAAAACGGTAAATTCTCATATTAGCTAAATATACTGCATAATATTATTGAATATTAATACGAAGTAAAATATCTTTCTAAGTATTATAAATATTAGTATGAGAAAGTATATATACTAAGTAACAATACATACTGAACTTCAAAAATATCTCTTGGTTAATTATATATATTGTTAACACCACCTGACCAGGATATAATACTGGTTGAGCATATATTTTTATAAATGTGTTTAAAATATACAGTATACATTACATGCTCATGAGATGATGAAATTGCCACAGTAAATGGCTCTCGATAAGGTCAGTACTGCGAACACTTTGCTGTATCGAATGCAATATGTCTCACTAACGAGACATACAATGTTAATATCAAAAGGTTATGGAAATGTCTCATGGTGAGTAAACGTACGAAATATATTAAAGAGAACATAATTTGTTGTATTTTTCAAAAAACCGATGAGTTTTCTGGTGTCAACTATAAAGATTATAACGAGGACAATACTATACAGAAATAGTTAATACAGTTCTAATAACTGGAATAAATAATTATAGAAGCGGCAAAAAATACAAGATAATACCAATAAAATAACCGCTTGGTAAAATACTTTTCTTAAACCAAAATAAATGTATTTTCTCCATATTTATAATATTGAACTGTAAAAATTAAGTATTTGTGGTTATGTTGAGTTCTAAACGGGATTTTTGTGATTTTAAAGTTTCTTCTATGTTAACTCGATATTTATTTATCGCAGAATTATATTGTTGTAGAGTTTAATATATTACTGATTAGTAATATGGGGATATATAATCCAATTTTATCGCTTATTAATTTCAAATAACTTGTAAAACATTTAACAATTAATCATCTGAAACCTAAAGGTTGTATTAACTGTTGAAATAAAAATTAAACTTCGTTATTTAAAGTTTAGTTAGATCTGAGATCTGACAGGGCGCATAAAAAACGTTTAGATTCTTTTTATCCAAAAGGTATATTTTCATTACTCTAGCCTTACCACTGCAGTCGTAAAATAGTATTATTTTCCATAAAATACTTCATAAAACAAATGTGTCAGTACCAGAAACTTGCAAGGACGTGTAACTTTAACAGCGAAAATGGTGTTTTGTGTAAGATTATATACATTTAGTTTCTGGCTGGATAATTACGTAATCAATTTTTCATTTAAATTTATTGCAGTACTAGGCATAGATATCATGTCGCTGATGTAATTATCACGGGGTAAACAATTGCTTTGAAACACATTCATAAACTAAATACTCTTCCTACATAAACTAAAATTTCCAGACGTGACATAATATGAACATTTCATCATTGTTATATGTAAGCATTGACATACATTTTATGCAGTAATTGTTACTCATTCATAGCGTTAAAATCTAATTTACGTTAAAAGCACACGTTTAAGTAATTTTTTTGTTTACATGTTTTGTGTATTTATTATTGCAAAGGAAAAAAAAATCTTCTGTTATTTGCATTACTTGTCAAGTCATTAAATACTTTCACGTGAAATTACTTTTGATAATTAAGATAACAGGAGCTTAGTTTGACAAGAGCAGATAGGTAAAAACGTTTTATTTTACAAAAGGTGTGTATGTGTGTGTGTTTATATATATACATATAAGGATATGCTGTTTGCATATGTGAGTAAAACGTTGACTGTGTGAAAAAAAAAATATATATGGTTAATAAAGTGGGTTGGTTAAGGAACGTGGGAGAGGGACGGGCGACACTGCAAACATTGCAGGAGATGATGATCTAAAAGCAAACTTTCTCTGCCGGTTCACACTCGCAAGCATGCATACAGGAGACCAAACTGCCACCTCGGTATCTACACTATGACAATCACGCTTGCTGGCAGGCGGAGATAGAAAATGATACACAACTTTAGTTACAGTGTAGTTAGTCAGCGAGGACAACCAGGTACATTAAAAAAAATACTAACGATAACATTAGCTTGGTAATTAAAACATAAGAGAAATTTCTGAGAGCTTAAACGTCCTCGTTCCAATGCTGGTTGTGTATTTGCCAGCAAGTCTAAACTTTGGGGAATCACATAACATGAGGCATCGCTCTCAAGCCCTGTTATCTAACTTGAGCCGTTACTGTTATTGTTTTACGATAATGGTAGCCATTACCGAAATTACACAAACCTACCATTTAACGGTATTTAACATACAGCCACTGCCGAATTGTATTAAGCCAACCTTAAGCAGTGCTATTACGGTAGGTACCAAAGTTCCTATAACTCGTAGGGTTTAATTATGCTTTTAAAGTAAAGCACCATAACTACTATTCGCTTAGGGATCTTATGGTATAAGACAGGTAAGCTTATATTATAAAAATACTTTTTTACGGATTATACACATGATAATTATTTATTAATTAGTAACAATTTTTAGATGCACTGGGAATGACGATGAAGTATATTACGTTTGGACAAACGTAGCAGTATGTAATAAGTTTCTTAAAATGCGTTAAGTTAAGAGTGTCCTTAGCAGCCACGTATTAAAATAATTTATTCCTTAAAGCCTTTGTAGCAAAAACTTAAAATTTTTTTAACTAAATATTTTAAACAAATATTCAAGAAGATTTAGGGCAGTCATACAATACAAAATTCTATGTAGGCGTTTCGCAAAATAATTCATCGTTCATTTACGAAAAAAATTATTTTGCTTGAATATAGTATTTTCGTAACAAAATGTTGCTTATTTCGGTGCAAAAATCTGGAAAACTATTAGATACGATACCAAAAAAAAAAAAAAAAAAAAAAAAAAAAAAAAAAAAAAAAAAAAAAAAAAAAAAAAAAAAAAATTAAGTACAGTTTATCTTATAGAATTAAAAAAAAGTAGGAAAATGATGTTGCAATAAAAGAAATATTTTCAACATCACGCACAACAACGGGGCGTGGTCCTAGTTCCGGACGAAACAATTGCTAGAATATGACTTAAGTGTGACAGAGAGTGAGTGAGAGAATTTGGTCAGCGCTTAACATCGAGGTCTTTAGCGCTGGCGAGAGGTGAAATTATGTGAGTATGGAGCAGCGCCGGAATGAAAGAGCGGGGGAAACGGGAGATCCCGAGAAAACCCGCCGACCAGCGTATCGTCCGGCACGATTCCCACATGCGAAAATCCGGGGACTGAACCTATCTGGAATCGAACCAGGATCGCCTTGGTGGGAGGCGAGATATCTGACCCCTCGGCCACCGCGGCCCCTTTGACTTAAGGTATTGTTCATCAAGCCATGGTGGCTCGACGATGTCCTGAAAAATTTCATGAAACATTTTTTCGCGAAGACTACCGGTTCCTATTTATAGGTAGAGACCTGAAAATTTTGCGATTTTATTTGGGCAGAAGCTAGAATTCCAACAACTATAAGTATGTATCATTCTCGCAGTTGGCCTCTGACTTATTGCACACACCCTGGATATCTCTGAGCCAATACTGGAAATATAACTAATACATACATATATCACTTAAACAGCTAATAAACAGCTGTTGTCTGCTTCAGTTCACAATCATTCTTGCTGGCTGGCCTACAGGTCAATGAACCCACGAATTTTTCCGGTATCTAACTATAGGATATCAGGTAACGTACGAGTATTATGTCATGTTAGTCTGAATTAATTAAATTTTAAAACTATTTACAAGCCCATGATTGTACCTACCTACATTTCGAAAGAATACTGCACAATTTAACTACGCATACTTCATTTCCAAATGGCTTTACTTACTGTTACGGATAGACTGCCTAATGGTTTACAAAATTACTGTTAACTTTTCCCAATGGTAAGTGGTTGACTTTATCAGTAGATGAAGCTTGTTCAATGTTTAAGGTATTTACGTAAACATCATTCTGAAAAAAAAAAACCTCGATATTTCAAATAGTTGTATACAAATAAACAATTAATGTTAAACAAATTGTACCTCTTTTAACCCTTGAGGTTTTCCGAAAATCCTGGATTATAGTTTCAGACACGTGTTTGCTGTATCAATCAATTAAAAACACGATGATAGCCCGTTTGGTTCAAATTACATCGACGTTTTTTTAAAAACACATTTTATCTTTTGAAAACTTGGAAGGATAAAATTTAAACAAATCTTAAACTAATTTTCGGATATTTACGTATTGATCATCTCGAAGGAAAAAAAAACTCCATGTCATTACGGGTTCGATAGCAATCAATGTTTTATCGAAAACCCTTTTCACGTCTTTTCACCACTTTTGTCGAAATTCGAAGAGGGGAATGGGAATAAATTCATATTTTATGAATGTACTAGTAAAGTATAAACCACAACTTCCCTTTGGCTTCAAGCTATATAGACGATTCATAAAAACTCATTTCTTCATTTTTCACTCATTAGAGGAACCATTAAAAAATATATATCCTTAAGTTGCTTTTTGGGTATCTACCTAACAATCTGTTTGAAGTGAAAAGTAAATATTTATGTTCAAGTGTTCGCTAGAAATATAAAGTTAATCGTAAACACATTCGAAATATGTATTTGTATGAGTGTCTTGTTGAAGAAAAGACATGATGAAATCCCGTCGAGTTCGAGCTGCATCGACGATAAGTCAACGACACAGTTCACCTCTTTTCATCCGCTTTGAAGTCGACTTTCAAATATACCGTTACTAGCCGGCCGGCTGCGGCGTTGCCCGCGTGAAATTACGTAATGTAAACAGTAACTCTGGATAAAATATGTGATGAAGGCATTTAACAGTTAGCGTACTCAATAACAGTGTAAAGTGTAAAGAGCGCGCAATATGCTCGTATGATGTCATAGTAATTCCCATCGCAAAGTCTTGCACGTGATACGAACACGTAACTCCACCCCTCCCACACCACAAACTTTATACAATACCTGAGTGAATGCTTAAATGCAGGCCGTGATAATTATTTCGTATGTACAGGCTACAGTCCAAAGAGGATTTATTTATGTGTAGATTGGCAAAAAGAAACGACGGTTGAATTATTTCTCCGTGATCTTCCACCTACTTAATCTTCGAATTTTATAAAAACCTGGGTTTGATTTGTAGATATTTACACTAGCTTCATTCTTATCGATATCTCAACGGGTATAAGCGGTCCAGATGATTATTGGAAATTAAATTAAAATTTTAACAGCTTTCAAGGACGAATTTCGAAAAATCCTGAAGTTGCTTTTTTATATATAGGCTATTTATGTAAGATTAATTTTAAAGCAAAAACCATTTCAATATTTCCACTGGTTTAGAAGATAAGTGTGATTAATTAAAAAACACGTTTTATTTTTAAAGAGCTTTCAAGGACGAATTTCGAAAAAATTGTAAAAAAAACTTTTTAAATATTTACTTAATCATCATTTTAAAGAAACAAATCACCTCACTGTCTGAAATGGTTTAGGAGAAATCACGGATTAATGAAAAACACATTCATTTTACGGCTTTTCACCCCCTTATTTTTCGAATTTCGCAATATTCGAAAAATTCGCAAATATGCATTTGTTTGGGGAATATTTTGAAGTTAAAAAAATGATGTTAGCTTTCCTGGTTAATGAGATATCAAGGATTCTTTTAAAACACATTTCACCCCTTTTCACCCTCTTAATTATCGAAATTCGAAAAATCCTTTCTTAAAGGGTGCCTACGGGGCAAGGGGAAGCTTCCCTCAAAATTTCATGGTTCTAGGTCCAGCGGTTTGGGCTGTGCGTTGATGAGTGAGTGAGTGTGTCAAGACACTTCATTTTATATATTAAGATTATTGAATTTGTAATTCTTTACGGGAACCCATCCTCAAAATTTCACGTTTGTAGGTCCAGCGGTTTAGATTGTCAATGAAATGATTTTATAGTACATAGAGAATATTGTAGGCACTAAATCGAAGGACAGTTTTTATAGGTTAGAAAACTACAGTTACAATTAAAATGTGTCGCTGCAAATCTTCGCACCTGCGGGACACGGAGTAACGGCGCATGCGCAGTCTCATGTATGATGTCCTGTACTATCTGCGCACCATTTCTAGGCGGTGCGTGGGGTAACCTAGGCAAAGTGGGAAGAACTGCGCACGCACGTCGGCTACTGTGCCTTCATTGCTGAAATATCAGTCATACTGCGTATATTGCATAAAACTATGGAGCCGACCACTAGACGTTTAATACATAATACAGTTATTCGCAGTGGAGAGAGTTGAAATCCAAACAGCGTAATTCAGTGTTGCGCTGAAGATGTTGCCTGCAAATTACAACGTATTTCAGAAAACTGTGACCAAATTGTAACAGATTATTGCTGAAGTGGAAATTAGTCATCTTAATACATAAAATGAAGTGTGACTTGACACACTCACTCACTCACTCATCACCGCGCAGCCCAAACCGCTGGACCTGCTATAACCACGAAATTTCAAGGGTAGCTATTCCTTGCCCCATAGGAACCCTCTAAGAAGGGATTTTTCGAAATTCGATAATTAAGGAGGTGAAAAAGGGTGAAATGTATTTTCAAAGAATCCTTGATATCTTATTAACCGGGAAAGCTATCATCCTTTTTTTAAACTTCAAAATATTCCCCAAACAAATGCATATTTGCACATTTTTCGAATATTGCGAAATTCGAAAATTTAGGGGGTGAGAAGCCGTAAAATGTGTTTTTCCTTATTCGTGATTTCTTCTAAACTGTTTCAGTTAGTGAGGTGATTTTTTCTTTAAATGATGTTTACGTAAATATTTAAAAATTATTTTTAGAATTTTTCGAAATTAGTCCTTGAAAGCTCTTAAAAAGTAAAACGTGTTTTTTTATTAATCCCATTTATCTTCTAAACAAGTGGAAATACTGAAATGTTTTTTTTGCTTTTAAATAAATCTTACGTAAATATCATAACAGTAATTTCAGGATTTTTTGAAATTCGTCCTTGAAAGCTGTTAAAAATGAAATATGTTTTAAAATAATTATCTGTACCGCTTATACCCGTTGAGATATCGAGATGATTTTTTGATAAGAATGAAGCTTATGTAAATTTACACAAATCAAATTCAGGATTTTATGAAACTCGAAAATTAAGGATGTGCAAAGCAGTAAAATGTTACAGTCTCCCGAAAAAAGAGAATGATCATGGAGAAATAATTCAACAGTTGTTTCTTTTTGCCAACCTACTAATAAATAAAACCTATTTGGACTGTAGCATGTACACACGAAAGAATTATCACGACCTGCCTTTAAGCATTCACTCAGGTATTGTATAAAGTTTGTGGTGTGGGAGTGGTGGGGTTACTGGTTCGTATCCCGTGCAAGACTTTGCGATGGGAATTACTGACATCATAAGAGCATATTGCGCGCGCTCTTTACACTGAGATAAGACAATCTATAGTTCACTGTTATTCCGTACACTATTTGTTAAATGCCTTCATCACATATTTTATCCAGAGTTACTGTTTACATTACATAATTTCACGAGGGCAAAGCCGCAGCCGGGCAGCTGTTTTATAAAGAAATAAAGATGAATTAAAAACAAAGATGTTCTGTAATTAAAGTACGGTCAGCGTAGTGGACTGAATAAAGCTGTTTGTATTTGTTGTTTTAAAGATATACAGAGAATATAGTAACACCATCAATTAATTCGTAATTAACAGTTAGTTACTCTTTTCTATAGTACAAGCGGTGAAGCCGCAAAGGGACAGCCATTTTCAGATATGATACTTATGGTCCAATTCAAATATCCAGAGCAGGATACCCCTTAAAGGAGGGTTCGGAGAATTATACGTGTTTAATTCCGGATGTAGGAAGAGATGCCTATCCACCAGGCAATTTTAGCAGTTGTAACATTTGAGTGCGATTTTATTTTAACGGCGGGTCCTGGAGATTTGAAATATGGACCTTATTGTCTAATTACTGCCGGCCATAGTAGCCATAGTGTATGCAACAACAGGGTGAAAACAGAAATTTTTCACACGAAGTATGACGTACTATGATCTTATTTCAGTGTCTATTATGGTTTAATAACTTCTTATACCAAATTTGGCTTCTCTAACGCAAGTTATTTTCATAACATCATACAAAATATGCTTTTCAGACTCATCATTAAGGACTTCTACAGTTCATAATAATTGTGATGAGCCACGAGTGTCACACCTAAAATCTCTTCTTTTCACGTCAACAAGCCCCTTGCAAAATTTTCTCACATGTTTCTGAAACACGTTGTACGACTCTTTACGCCTCTTTGGAAAGCAACCGAAGGAGCGAATGAGTTGCGCGACACATTGTCTTAGTCAGTTATCAGGTTAGCGGACTCGAAAACCTAAGAGGGAGAAGCTGAACTAAACACAAATAACAGGAAACAAAAAAATATTTTTTTTAATATTTCGATACTAAATACAAAGGTTGACTTGAAACACATCACTGAGACTCTCATAAAATATTCACTCTTTCAAGTTGTCAGATGAATTTTTTTTTGCCGTACCAATAACGTAGAATCAACATGAATTTCATTAAAACAAGATTGTCAACCTTTTCACTATTAAGTCACCTCGGTTGTTTCCAACATAATCGTTGTCTGTCATTCAATCGATATCTATCAAGGCACTTAAGTGGTAAAGCCTGGATTTGTAATAAATCGGCGCGTGTTCAACCCCGGTCCGGCCATCTTAATTTCGGCTTATGTAACGTCAGCAATTGCAGTAAATCCGAACAAAGTGACGTAACGTCCAACAGAAGTGATGACCCCGTTATTGCAGCCCCATTACGATGTTCGTTCACAAAAGTACTCTGCATTCACTAAAGTAGAAACTTAAGTGTAGGATGTATAACACATAGTTAATTGTCCCTCAGCAGGTAAAAGAATAACAAGAGATTGGTTAAATAAATAACGAAATCGTTTAAATTTCTTTAATCTGTGATACAGAAATTGTCAGTAATGATTTTACAGTAAACGCAGCTCATAACTTCTATCCTAATCATCTTTGATGAATGCATAACATTTCTACAAACAATGTTTTCAAAACTTGTTGTGTATCCATGAGTGTCTGGCAGGAAAGAGGCCCACTCTTGAGCAGCGGCGGTCACAACACTTCGGCTGATCTGGAATCGATTTCCTCTAATCCGAACTTTCATATTTCGATAACGTTACGAACCTGCCACGGCCAAAGCGTTTTACCAAATCACTTCAGTTCGCCAGTTGCGAAGCGTGGTGTGTTCCAAGGCATGCGCTGCTAAGCGATGTCTGTACACAAATCTAAATTTGTATGTGTATTGGGGGAAGTTGTAATTTGATTGGCTGGAGTAGGTGCAGTGTAGAGCTAGTAGTGTGCAAGTGGCGAAGAGCTAATACTACTGAAATCTTGGTCTCTGCATTGCACTTTTATTGGGTGTGACTGACAGGTGCATTAAGGCCTCGCTCTTTAGTTTTGCAATGGTTTCCAAATAATGTTTCAATGAATATTAATACATATATAAAAATTCATTCATATAGTTCTACGACTTATGTACCATTGTTTGTATCTTAATTTTTCTGTTACAATACAACATATTGATTTTTAGATTTTTGTGGTCAAAATAAGCCAAAATGAAGCAAAATATTCTTTTGCTAGCAAATAGTACATTATTAAAAAAAAAAAAAAAAAAAAAAAAAAAAAAAAAAAAAAAAAAAAAAAAAAAAAAAAAAAAAAAAAAAAAAAAAAAAAAAAAAAAAAAAAAAAAAAAAAAAAAAAAAAAAAAAAAAAAAAAAAAAAAAAAAAAAAAAAAAAAAAAAAAAAAAAAAAAAAAAAAAAAAAAAAAAAAAAAAAAAAAAAAAA
>PNEQ01060298.1:0-20710 GCA_003012365.1 Medauroidea extradentata | reverse complement strand
TGGCAAAATTGTGTGTCGCATGACTGTAAACATTCTCAAAGTTTTCAATGCATTTGGTATAAAAATATTTGAGTTATTTGCAATTCTGTGAAATAAATTAAAGACCATGGCTTCAACGTTACATGCCTAACTTATCTGCCGTAGCCATATTCATATCAAATAAAGCTTGCCTTGGAACTTGACCACACTTCACTACTATGAGTCATCCACTATTCCATCCCCTCTTTGTTCTATTTAAGCATCACTTCAATCACACTGGCGCTAATGTCGTAGCTATTTTAAAGCCATAAAAGTATTTCACTCTCACCTACAACAGCGTGATCTATCCATTTGACATTAGCCTGATGTTAGTTATTGACAGATTAGTCAAGGCTGTACTATTTCATTGCTGTTTTGTATTATTTATATTGTTAATTATATATATTTGTACGGTTTGCATAGTTTAACCTTTTCGAAGGTATAGTTTTAAAATTAACTAAGCGACTACCAGAACTTATACATAAATAATGTAGTGTTTATGCTTTTATTATGTTGTATAACAGAAGAAATAGTATGCAGTCAACAAATCTAGTGGTATTAGTATATTAGTGCGTTATAAAATTATGTGTTGCGTGCGCAGATTATTCACGACAAATGATGTCAGAATAATGCGTACACTGCCGAACCGTGGCTACATGAAGAACACGTTCCGAGCCAATGAACGTGCTCACAGCACTGCACGTCACTACGGAGTCCAGCCGCCAAGACGTGGCACGCTGACAATAGTTCCGCCTTAATCCAGGTGGTCATGAGGGAAGTCGTTGAGTGACTGTACAGAAGCTCACAGCAGCATAATGGCGTTAGAAACAAGGCTGAGCATGAAAATGCCTTGTGAATAACAAGTAGGCCACTTGGTCTGACGGGAGTGCGGTGCGGGAAACAGACATTCCAGGAGCGAACCGACTAAAATGAACTACACATAGGCCACGGTTGCACGGCGGCCTGAAGTCGATAACCGAAAGAGGTTTAGTCAGCCATTTTAAACACGTTCAGTGTATAGCTGCCGAAGTAAACACGTTCACGTGGTTACACGATACTCGATTGTCACAGTCAAAATCGATTGTGTTTTGTCACGACAGTATATTGTTTCGAAGTTATTTTTTGTTTAACCGTTTAACCTGTGTACAAAAGTTAAACAAAGGAAAGTAGCTGGAGACACGTAAAATTTACGTTATATTTTTTGTACTCACTTGCTTACATATTAAAAGTTGCGTCGGTCGCGATAAACTTAACCGTTTGAAAGCTCTACTTACCCCGTCCCAAAGCTTGTATCACACTCATACGTTGGTGCAATGTGTTATGTGGTGACAAAAATTCTTCGTGACACAAAACATTAAAACCAATATTACACTTTGTGGAACGTGGCAAGGATTTTCGAAAAGTTACTTTTACCGCGAACGACCACGTGCCTGCTTCGTGCATACAAGAGTACTGGAAATGACATACATTCTTTTTCCGTTGCAAATATATTGAAGGGCTCATATTTTAACATGAAACTATTTTTACTTTTACGTAGCCAACAATACATTTTTAAACTTAATTTCCGCTGCTGCAACATAACACGGGGTTGTCAGCCATCTTGTGCGCAATGCTTGTAGACGTTTAACGAGCCAATCACAGCAAGGCATAGAGATTGTTGTTTAGATGAAGAACCTTTACAACCTGTTCAGTTTGAATAGGAAGCAGCAACGATATGAACTACTTCAGACACCGTGTGACCACACGTACGGCTGAGCAAGTTTAATTTAAACTAGTTCCGAGGCCCGTGTAACCGCGGCCATAGATAACCTCCTCCTATGATGCGCCATCTACCACAAGATATATACTGTACGAGTCAAATGTTTAAGATTTTCCGTGTGAAACACTCAAATACTACAAAGAACTTCATCTACGCTGCAAGGACCATGCCAATGTATCTGTAATTTCTTAGGCATACAATAATATAATCCCCAGGATGGCAATGAGTACGCCATACATAGTTAAACAGCTATTTATTTCGAAAAAATGTTACTGAATCGCTACAATTAGGCCTATCACTTTTTCTAATAAAAAATAGTGGCAAGTCTTATACAGTGGGATTAAAACCAAATTTATTTTTTCGTTGGTGTAGTAAGGTAAGCTTGTCATTTTGCAACGAAAAAAAAATTAAAAAATGCTGATGTAAAATGTTTACATCTTTTATCGGTCTATAAAATGTAAATTTATTACATGTATAGTACTGACACCGCAAGCACATGTTATGTGTGCTACAAGTTTGAGAGGAATTAGAACTACACGCGGGAAGAAAGAAGGCTCCAATAGCTCGCTCGACAATATAGTCATATATTTATTTTAAATTATGTAAAAAAGGGTGGTTTCTTACAAATTTCTTACGGATAAATGTAAGAGTGTTCTCTGCCAGCAGTTTTTTATTTATTTTTTTTTATTTTTGCGGTGTTAACAAAATTTCAAGTGCACTTTGCTTCAAGATTTTAAAACTCTAAGTACTTATAACTTCTCCGATGTAAAACACGCTATTTTTATATCGAATGATTAAGATATTTTGATGTTGCAGTAAATTATTCAATAATTCATAACCTTTTCACTAAACATGGCGTTATCGTTGCAACTGTGGGAATTATTTTATCGTATGTGTATAGTAAGTTACAAAACATTGGAGTGTATTTTGCGGCAAAACTGTCGGTTTCATGACATTACATAGTGATTTAAACGTTAGACCGGTACTGTACAGAGAACATGCCAATTTAACGTACACCAGAAAATCGTAGAATTAAGAAGGGAAAAATTATCACCATTTAATCTCTTAATCTGGCTGAAGGAACTAATCGCCTGATAGTTATGAAAATTACAACTGAATCGTTATGCCAATGAAATTATTTGTACATACTAAAATTTAAGTAATGACACAGGTGTGCCTTAAACACTCGTTACATGTTTACGTATTGCGGTGCCTATAAGCAGGTATTTAAACAAATACATTTACATATGATAATTCGTGTGCTCTTCTTGGAGCTTCTATATTGGAAAAGCTTTCTTCAGACACTGCGCAGCAATAGTATTTAAAGACGCAGGAACTGCGTTAAAATAAACCCTAAAATTATAATAGGTTTAAGTATTTGTAGCAATATGTTATAATTTCTTTGTTTTGTCTCGTGTCATCTTCAACATAGGTGGATTTACAACATTAAACACTAAAATCAAAATATTGAAAATAACGTTTCATAAACATTCAATTGGTTTGCCATCGGTCATATAGATATTTAATATACTTATCAAAACGTATCTATTGACGTCGTGAAAACGTTTAAATTGTATTATATGCCTTACTGAACTTTACTGTAACCAACAACATTAAATTTTCTTTATTATACTTACTATTAAAAGTGTTTTCAGTCTTTAGAAAATCTGGAAAACGGTCGCAAGTTATTTCATTCGATAAAAACATTTCTAAAGACTACAAATTTTTCAAGTCTTTATTAATCTTGTTTATTTAAGGGCGCGGTCTACTGCAATTTTCATCACCATTATTTTAATTTTTATTTGTACCAGACATTTTTTTCTTATTTTAGACACAAAATGTGACAAAATTTGGCTCTAATGAAATGTTTTTATCTCTCATAGATTTCGCGTAGTGGCTTGTTAAAGTCATATTTTGCATGTTTCCGTTTTAACGACTACACTTAAACCAACTGATATACCAAACTAAAAAAAAATCACAGTAAATAAAGATATTGCAGGCTACAACGACATGCTCATAGAATTAATGAATAAAAATTATTTGTATTAAAAAAAAAATATTAATATTTTTTATTTTTATTTTCAGTTTCAGCAATTTTTTAAAATTCAATAATTTTTATTCTTTAATTTTATGAGCATGGATTGGTTATAACCTGTCACTTATTTGAAGGCGCAAAAGTCGTGTTGAGATGTAACATCGAGGCCACCAAGAGTCTAGTGAAATTAAGCAATCAGCTTCATCATCGAAATCATGTGAGTACTCTTTCGCCGTGATCAGATGCACGCGACAGACATAACATCGGTACGTATTGACTTACATAGGGTGTACAAAAAGGTACGCTCTGGCGGTGAACCTAGGAAGTAAAGTACATTGTAAAGAACCAACGCATTGGGTATTTGGGACATTTTCTGTACGAAGCGTTATTTACGATGACATTTAACGAGGTTTAAAGAATTGAGCTCTATGAAGGCAACTAAGCGTTTCCGGACATATGTCCATATCACACATTTTCTTTCTTTGTGTGTGTGTAATGTTTCCTGAAAGTTTGGCTGTATATTTTTGTATCATCCAGTATAGAGACGGCATACATGTCATAAAACTTGTTGCCGTACAATTTCAAGCTAAATACAGCTATGGCAGTATTGAGCAACGCTTGTTACCCTTGATATTAGCAATGGCACTAACTGTCCACAAAATGCAATAGGACCGAAATTACGCCATTTGGCAAGCCTATGTTGCGCTTAGTAGTATCCGCTCATCAGACGGTATAATGATAATGTAGTTATATTGCTGTAAAGTTTCTAGGTAGAAAACGTGCAAACAACGATTTTCTAGTGGAAATGAGTGAAACGAGAAACATTATCGAACATATGAATATCCAAAGAGAGTAAAATTTAATATTAAACAGATAAATACACACATGTAAATGTATTAAAACGTGTAATTAATTAAATTATAATACCAAAAAATACAAAATAAAATAAACGTAAATATATAAAAAAGAATAAGCATTTGTTTGTAAACTATAGAACAAAAAAGTAAAAATTAATACTTATTGTGTGAAGTTAAATCATAAAGCTCTAGAAGAACCCTAACATTGGTCACTGATCAAAGGTCAAGCACTACATATTTAACAAAACTTACAGAGATACGGAACTTTTTTCAAATTAAAGTAATTTGTTAAAGGCTTGAGGTTTGAAAAGTCATCACACTTTGTTGCAATCTCTACAGGAATGTCACTAGGCTGTCTCATACATTTAAGTTTACTCCCTGGGCGGATGATAACGGGAAGTAGCCTTAAGGTGGTGAAGAATGGACAATGCCATTATTTCGTAAAAACCCTTTTTATTAAGTTCACTATACCTTGAATTCGTTGTTGTCTGTATCGGCATAATCTACTTGTTGAGCCCAAAGCCAACTCGCATGGATACTTACTTACGCCTCTCGCGGATGTCTCACGCAGCGAACACCGGGGACGAATCGCTGGCCTGGCTGTGCGCTCCTGGTCACTGGAGCTGACTGCCTCTCGACGTCGTTGACGACCCTCTGGCTCGATGTCGCCCAGAACCTCGTTACTCCTTGCGCCGGCGGCTCTCTCTCGCGCAGCCTTATCGCAAGCCTTTATAGTCGGGGCCGAATATGTTAAAACATCCTCACTCAGCTTGCCCCGCCCTCGGCTGCGTTCCTGGCTTTGTTACTCTCGTAACAACTTGAAATAAAGCTCCAGCATTTAAGGGGTCTCCCTAGATAGGCTGCGTTTGTGTGTGTGAGTCAGGAGATATAAGAGTGCCACTAACTGACGTATGTAATGCATTATCGCCTCTCCGGGCAAGCCACTCAGATGGCGTGCATTACTTTACTATTATCCTTTTCCTATGGGACTTTCAGCGTTGACCACTTCATTTTATATATGAGCAGCGTAATTCAAAGTCTAACGCTTGTTTCTATAGTTATGATTTTCAAATACGATTCTTAATTTTCCAGTTCGGCAGTCTGAAAAAGCCAATTTTGGTCATTTTGCGGGCTAGAAATCAATGTTTCTAATGAGTGCCGAAATGTTCATAACAATAGCGACATAGTTTGAAGTGTCTGTTATTTTCGTAGGTATACAGATATAACGTACATTAAGTAGTTTCGTCAAAAAGATAATAGTTGTAACTCGCTGCAACGCCTTTGAAGAGCAGTTAGGGAGGCCCCTTAAGAAAATACTAAGATTTTTTAAAAGTTCAACGTTTATATTAGTTTTATTAAGTACGCACTTCCTGGGTGTTTGATCAGTGACCAAGATTGGTGTTCTTCTGTTCTGACTGTAATTTTTTGTACACAAATTATTTTTTGTACAATAGTTTACTGTTTAAAGACCGTTAAAAAATTTAATACATGTACGTCAAGTCAACTTACTAAGACAGTGTCTGAATTTACAGAGTACTCTCTGAAGAGAGTACTCTTTCGCACAACCAGAAGAGAGAAAGCTCTTATTTGCTCTCTAGTGCTCTCGCTCTCTGCAATTACTGGGGCGATGCTCTCCCGTGTTTGTAAACAAACGGTGCAAAGGTTACAAGGGCGTAAATTATATTGACACAAGTTATAAACACAGTAAATACATTTCTGAGCAATTAAAATGATAATTTTCAACCTACCGGCGGCGCGTGGCGTCGTATTTCAAGCGGCGAATAGCTGTTTATTGGCGGTGTCAACATTTTTTGTGTACGTAAACGTATATTAGGGTCGAAAATGTTGACAATATTTTTCGCCATATTATTAGTTACATTAACATTTAAATATTTGCTAGATGTGACGCACGTTTCTTCAGTAACCTCAAACTATGTTTGAAATCGATATGGCGTATGTCAGAGAGCACGAGAGAGCGCGAGCGATCTTTCGTACTCTCAGCGAACAATGGGCAACATGCATGATTTTTTATTATTGCTGTTTTTCAACCGTTTTTGTACCACCATTATACCTGCAAAGTTTTACGGCTAGAAAATTAGGCTTACGGAAACCACAACCAAATGAAATAAGCACGATATGAACGCCTGCCAAAACGCGCTTCGGCCGGCTGACCTCGTCGTGACGTCACTACCCAGGCACGAGTCAGTCCACTCCGCGTATCAAGTAGACTATTACTACGTTTAGGGTAAAAATTAAATCCAGATTAAACCTGAAGTGGAGTCAACTCGGAGTGAACGTGTAGCGAACATGGATTGACGAACTGTGTTTACAGTAAATATTACAATACAGATTGAACTGTAAACAAGAGCCTAGTTGAAGTCAACCTGGACTGAAAACGTAATAATGCTATCTATCGGCGACAGTACGAAGCAGAGAACAGATCACAAACGAAAAATAAGTGTTGCTCCAAATAAGGCTTTTCTTCATGAGGTGCACCACTTGTCTTGTTCCGTTTGCTTCATAAAAGCGGTTTAGATTTACAAATACCAGCTTTTAATGCTTTCTTTTAAATTATAATGTGTTCTCTGTTCTTTTTTAACCTAACCAAAACAACAACACAATATGGCGGCAACTTTGTCCTGCGCGTTTTCTTTTCAGTTTAGTCTGTGTTTATAGTAAAATCTCAATCCGGATTCTTCACTCCAGTTCACCTCAACAAGTGGAGTGGATTATCTCGCTTCACTCCTCCTTCAGTCCAAAACAAAGTGTTTATAGCAAAATTTCAATGTGGATTTCTCAGTCCACTCCTGCTTCAATCCGGATTGAAATTTTACTCGTAACGGTCTTCGTGTTTAAATAGCGCGCTTCGTGCTCCAAAGTGGATACAAATACGGGAAATCACAGAAAACCAGTGGCTCCAAGAAAGTATAAATGATGTATTGAGCCGCGGTGCACGAATACGTCTGAAAATTCAACATATGAGGTGTTTATTCATGTGACAAAATACATGGACAGGAGGAAGAAATGGTTGAGAGCAATCAGGCGCGATTACAGTGACGTCTCAGAAAAATACTGTGTTTATGTTTGTGAAGAGCATTTCGATGTAGGTATGAATGTAAAAGAATTGTGTTATTTTTATCATAATGTTTCAATAGAATAATAATACACCTGCATCGTTAGCCTGCATTATTCTGGTTGTGATATTGTTTGTCCTATAGTTTCGTGATTGTTAGTATAAATTACTATATGTTTATCCCAAGGCAACAAATAATAAAATAAACATCTTATTTACCATATAGGCATAATCATTATTGACCATCCTATAAGCTATTTAGCCTACTGTATATTTCCGATTTTTTTTACTAAATGCTTTTTAGGGACGCTAATACCGATGTGCGGCTGCGAAAAATACATTACTCGTAATAAATACAATGCTACTAATATGCTTATTTTCAATAGTATTTATAAACTGTGCCTACCTATTTTGTCGCATTCCTCGCCAAAACAACTTTGAGTGTCTACTTAACTCTACAGCTTTTGTGAGAATTATTTGTGAACACAGGCCTTAGCCGCGTAAATCGCTACTTTTAAATGAAAATAACTTGTTTTACACTGATTTTTATGCAAAAAACGATGCACGTATACTATCATAGTTATGTTAGAATGCGCCCCTTGCAATATATACAATATTTATCACATAGGCATGTTGCCCATTGAGACAGGCGACGTAGTAGTAACGTTTTTGTGAGAGTGAGAGCGCGAGAGAGCACTCTCTGGGCCAACTGAGACACGGGTTAAGTACTGCATGTGTCCTGATTAAAAATTATTCTCTCGATGTCTCAAATGTTAAAAAAATTACAAATGTCCACCATTTAGAAAACATGAACACGGTAAGGAAAATAAACGCTTAGTCAAGTCACGTCCCTAAGGAGTATGTGAGTACCAATTTTAATGTAATTCGGAAAGATTTATTCCTCAAATATATGTATCATTTGCAAAATTATAAAAATTGCCGACATTTTTAAAATATGAATACTTTCATAAACAAAACGTATGAAATTAGTCAACCTTACTAATTTCTATATATGTGAACTAAGTGTGCCGAAATTCGAAAAAAATATTTCCTCATTTACGGCATGTTATGAAATATTATTAAAATTTGCTGCCAATTTAAACATATGAAATCGATGTTAACAAAGTACATAAAATTCCAGTTACCTTTTCAAGTCCAATGAATCTGCACTGAGTATGATGAAATCCGGAATACATTTCCTAAGACATCTTATATTACGCAAACATATTGTAAATTGTTGACAATTTGAAGACATGGAACACAGCAAAAACAAATTCATAAAATCAAATAACTCAGTTAAGTCGCATGTACACGTACCGAGAGTAATTATTCTAAAATATGGCTTATTAGCAATTTTATAAGATCAGTAAAGGTTAAAATGGCCGTCTGCCTAAAAATATGTACTCGGCTTGTTCGAAATACAAAAAAAAAAAAGTCAAGTTGGGTTACCAAGTACTGTATGTGTACCAAGTTTGATTAAACTTGACCTACGAATGCAAAAGTAGTTAAAGGAGGACACTCAGGCATGTTAACACACACATACACAGGTAGAAAGGTGATCTCAAAAGCACATAATTTTCATCGGAACGTACGATAAAATTTAAGGAGTTTCAAAATATGATTTATTGTAAGGGCAATGCCATGTACGATCAAGAAAAATGTAGGGATTGGCCTTGGCTTATAGTAAAGAACTGTCACACTAATAGCTTACATTGTTTTCGGAAAATTAAGGAAAAGAGGAATAGTTTTTCTGCACTTGGAACTGTCGATATGACTGTTACGTGTTTTATCATTGATCCCACTGCACTCAGTTGGATCTGTCCGATACCGTATTTCAAACCTTCCACATTTCTTACCATTGTACTATAACTACGTTCCATTAATCTCTAGGACGAGACAGATTTATGGATATGTGCTGTGTTTTTAAAAGCAGTTTATATTCTGGTCTGCCATTCCCATGCCGACTGATCTACAGCAACCAGACCTTGTACGATGGGGGTTCTCCCTATTTCCCTCTCTTTCTTACTTGTTCCAGATAAACAGACCGTTGAAAAAGGATATATCCGCAGTTTTTTTTATGTTTAAATTTGAAGTTTTTTTATACGAAATCAATGGGCGACGTCTTTAGATACCTGAGGCCTGTCTACGACTTAATATATTATGTATGTTATTATTCTGATATTTCATACACTAACATTCGTATCGATGTCTAAATTATTCACAAAGCTATACCTTGTCAGACTGGACCTTAGTTAGAAACAGAATTCTATTACTGTTTCAAATCTGCTTAAAATAACTTACATATACTATCCAAAATTTTCGTCTGTATGAAATATGGGCAGTGTTACGCAAAAAATATTCAACCCACATTTCAATTTAGTTCTCTTTTGGTACACAAGATCGCTCATACAGGTGTTAAACATTTAAAACAACTAAACAAAAAATATATTTCTTGCATGACTCTACGTTTTACGTTACATCGTAAATTCTTTTCAAAGTACAATCTTTAGGGCCTACTATCTGATACAAGGGATCAGTAGCAAATTTATTTAAGTGCTTGCGCAACTGTTTCTAATGATAATTATTCACTGTTACGTAACAAGAAACACATTTTGGAACATCCCTTATAACATTACTTACGTAAGTAATGGGACATATGTTTTGTGTAGTTTCGTGCCCATAGCGATAAAGGTTCAACTGTCTGTAGGATAACCTGTAATTGGGATTTTGTAAAACCTAGTACACATTGCCAAAGATTCGTGGGATATTTTATTACTACAGTTTTCCTCACTACAGAATGCAACCACGTTACCGTGCTATGTAACCTACTTTTACACATTCTGAGTTACAAGTCTTCGATTAAAACAGCTATCGAAATCGCTCATTGCGACACGCCTATTTGTTCGGTAACCCGCCTTGCAGGACAGTCACAATGCCTGCATATGTTTCAGGCAATACATCTTTCTTATTTTAAACGGCAAAAATTTGACGCGCTTTTTTCTCGAAAATGGTTCACTCTAGTCCCTTCCGACAAGAATACCCTTTTTATTACACATTTGCACCTGGCCAATGTTTTATAGTACAACATAAATAACTATGATGTGTCCCAGAGTTACAAGCCAAAATAAGACCTTGTACCCAATTTGAACAATGGTGGGCCGGTGATATTAACAAACTAAATTTCTGAGAATGAAGAACAGTCATAGTTAATACAGTGCTCAGAGTATCGTTGTTTAATGTGCAGTAGTTTTTGAGATATTAATTAATTTGTTATTCGAAAATCAATTTCCAGGGTAGCATTACTCCCACAATTCTAACTTTAGGAAAAATTTGAAACCACACATTCGACATGGTTTTTGTGAGCTACCACCACACGAAATTAACAAACTCTGTCCTGACTCATCCTGTATATATATATATTTACACATATATTTATTTAATCATTTATAAGTCCATATTATGTGTGTGTTTGTAAGAGTGTGTAACTGTGTATATACAGTTATTTGTTGAATCACTTCGACGAGTTTAAGACATTTTACTTTTTTATCCTAGTATTTTTTATGTATTTGGTGTGCGTGTAAGTATGAATGTATGAAAAAACAGTATGTTCAGAAACACACCTGAAATATTTCGGGGGATAAATCGTCGTTGAAAATGGCGACTTATAGCGTCGTATGGCAGGTATTCTGCTTGGAATGCAATATTTAAATTAATACATTTTGTAAATATTGCAAAATGGTTTAAATAAAACCACAATTGAACACGCTTCAATGATATTGAGATATAAAATACAATAGCGTTGAAGTCACCCGCCAATATACAAAACATAAGGGTGAACTCTCTCTAATTGCATACAAACTTTTCGCCTTCGTGAGATATGGCTTTCTGAGTGGTCGTCGCTTACAGTACGTCCAACTGAACAAATAAGGTTCTTTTTGCGCAAGTGTTCCGAACCTACGGTTTTCTTTAAAAATCCACGCAGAAATGTTAGCGGCGAAGTGAAAATGCCTGGTTTGTCGGCAATACCAGTTACACTATCTCGCCCTAGTGGTCTGCCAACGTGTTCACCTGCTCGTGTATGAAGTATTGCCTACTACCAGGCAGTTTCACGTAGTCACTATCATCTTTTAGTACGTTTTTTAAAGGAAACTCAAGGTTTGGGACACTTGCTCCAAGTGCATATTATTTGTTCAGTTGGACGAACTGAATACGACGACATCAGAAGGTCACATCTCATGACGGCAAAAATGTTCTATGCTATTACAGCGAAAGGTGACCCTTCGGATTTGTATGTTGCTGGATTAATTCAACTATGTTAATTCGTATGTTTTAGATGTAGATAACTCTGAACAATGTTCAAAATAATGTGGCTTTATTCAAAGATTTACAATATTTTGCAACAGTACGAATAAAAATTTTTAATTTCAAGGATAGTTATCTAACTCCTTCACGAGTTGATTTAGGCTATAAGTTGCATTTCACAAGTGTCAGAATTTAAGGAACTAACTGACCCCCCGACATATTCCAGGGAGTTTTCGAACAGTCTGTATAAGTACATATTTTCCTAGAACAGTTTTCCAATCGTTTGATCGGAATAAAGACACTAGTTATAAGGATCACAACAAGTTGAGTTCTGCAATTCGATGTATTGACACAAAATAAACTTACGTGGTAATATCCGAACCAGCGCTGTCAACAAAATGTTTAACTTTGAACCAATTTTAACTGTCAAAAAACTTAATGTTTTTATTTACAGTAAGACAATCTTTACCACTTTTAAGAAGTGACATTGACCTCTTTGTATCGAGTGATGGTAACACACACATAGCTATTCACGAAACTGATAATAGGAAGAAAAATAATTTGTATTTTTGACTTATTTATATTTTAATTTTTAACATATGTGTTACAGTGATTGTCACATCCTTTTTTATAATGGTGGTTCTATAATGGTAATTTGAACTTATTGGTTAGTTGAAACCACGGTGGATAAAAAAACATTACATTAACAATATAACTTACACAGTTTCTGATTAAAATTTTGTGTCTAGACATACGGAATAGAATTGTTTTGAATGTTCGAAGCTCATAATCAAAGTCGAGATAAGGACAGTACGAGCGAACATAATTCCGTACTATTCTTACATGTAAATCGCTGAATTAATGCGTAACATTTTAATCGCAAAGTTTAAACTATGCGTCTTTAAGGTACCCGCCTACTGGCCGTGTGTTTGTGTGAGGCACAGCGCCAAGGGCGATATTGACCGGCACATCTGGTGCGGTATCGCCTCTACCGCAAGACACTGTAACGGCGTGTAGTGGTATCGTAGAACACTCGTCTGACTTTCAGTGGTGACCCTGTCGTTTTATTGGTGAAACGTTTTTAGCAAAGTCCATTGCATGCTCCTAGCGTAGTTTCACACGAATGCCGTGAGTAGGTTTTCTGATATAACGGGTTTAAAAAGCTGTTATTAGCTATTTTGAGGAGCTTCGAAATGATTTTCTAATCGACGTGATGCTTTGAAACCAGGGGCATCATTTCAGGTTTTTCTAGGGGGAGGCAAGCTTTTTTTTCGGCATCAGAGATATGTTGCATCTTATTAATTAAGCATGCGTACATTAGGAACTTTAATAATAAAACTTCAGTTTTATGTGCTTAAGTTAGCATTATTTAAATGACACAATACAAAAATAAATTTTATATACTTAACATTTTAAATCCAGGGAGGACATTTGCCCCCCCCCCCTCTTGCCCTCACTAAATGACGCCCCTGTTTGAAACGACTCTTCTGTCATCGTTTAGAGTGTATTTTCTTTTCGTACATAGATACATTGGGCATATGTGGAATCATTTCTTTAAAAAAAACGTATTTACGAACACGCTGAATTGCATTTTAAGCGCGTGGTTGGCGAGGCCCTTAAGTGGCGAGCCTTATATTTTATTGTTTGAGAACAGGTAGAAAAACTCATTGCTTTACTCGTGAGAAATTGCGTAACAAAAATTAAAAATTTGTATTTCCTGCTGCACAAACCTTCGTTTTAACGCATTATATTTCAACGCGGGTTTGCTAAGTCTTGTTAGTTAGTAAAAAAAATACCTAGCATAAGGTTACTGTCGACAGTAACAAAACTCTGAAACATGAAGAAGCAGGTTGTTTGTCCAAAGTGTTATAGATGCTAACGACATCAAATATCGCGGAAATATTTCTGATTTGAACAAGAGCCGAATATCCGGAAACTTATTTTCATGCTTTTTGTATTATATGTAATATGTGTGTCAGAGAGAGAGATAGATAGAGAGAGAGAGAGAGAGAGAGACATTTTCTGCTATACTGTTTTATTACAAGCGTTGATCCACTTACTGGAAATGACAATTGATGTGCTTGTTACGTTTGGTTTAATTGTTTTCTGGAAGTTTTATCGTTTTCATATACATATTGATTTAATGACTGTACTTTCTGTACTTTACATACGTTTCGAGGATATGGTCGTTACGCCAACAACCAGTGGTAAAATGTGACAAGAGATCATTGCAAAGTGGATGACTGTTACGCCCAAAGAGAGAAAAAGAGAGAGATAAAGAGAGAGTAAGGTTGCCAGCTCTTCACAAAATGTCCGCGTACACGCGCGAGGAAAGTCTTATCACCGAGGCGGCAGAAGCAGTCTTGATGCTGCGTGTACCACAATGCATTATATAGCCCTTGGCGCTGGTTATCAGAGGCGCGAGGGAATATTTCAAGCAGCGGGGAGCCGGCCACTACGTGACACGCCTTCTCTACTGCAAACACGGCTTATCGCTGGCTGCCGGCATGCGACTTGCTTATTTCAGCAGGCTACCGCACTTCATGAGAGCTTGCTACACCGCTCTATACCTCGCACACAGCATACAAGAACACTCTTCTATACTCTACCTTATAAACGGACAATCTTTATAAATTACCTTGTTTACAGTAAACAACCGGAGCGGTTTTTAATTACTGTCAACTTAAATACCGAAATAATTAATAAGGTAGAAATAAATAAGTCTTCCGCGATTTTAAACCAGGAACAAAAAATTATAGTTGTTCCACTATCTCTTATTTTTCTACAAAACCTTTATTTTAATTGAAATAATTTTAAGACAATATTAGCCAATGCTAATGAATTTCCGGAAATCATATATTTTTGTTATTCGAGTGCCACCACCTAGCATGAAGTTCAACACGTTCTGGCAGATTAAAATCATGCCGTAAAACGGGGTGATTAGAAACACTGGGTTGAATAGAAACGCCATTTTTAAGCTAAATTTTCAGTATTAATTCTATTTTAAAAAGTCTGTTCTTAGGTAGGCAAGTTAAAACAGTTTACAAACTGTACTTTTATAGTAATTATAATAATGTAAGCAAAAGGTGTTAGCTAGGAATTTATTTCTAATTTGATTTCTAATCACCCCAGTGTTCTAATCACCCTATTTTACGGTACCTATTAATATAAAAGGTATAACAACAGCATATACAGTAATTGCACGACTTTAAAGCACCTGTAGAAAACTACGGTGCTTACAATACGTTATCTAGTATTGTGCTAAATGAAAACATTTAAATAAAAAATCGGATTTAAATCAAAAAATTCTTATTTTAATAAAAAATCAGATTAGTTAGATTTTTAAAAAATCATGATTTTTATTAGCCCTGCACGGCAGGGACATAGCTAGGCAGGGGAATATCAGGATATATTCCCTTCCCACCGAAATTCTGAGGAAACCGTCACATTTTCCCGTATAGTACAGAATTTCTGAAAATATAATTATGTAGTCGTGTACCAGAAAAAACTGCTTGGATAGCACCATTTTTCAAACTAAAAATTCGAATTTTTCCGGGGGAGGGCCTCCGGACCCCCGCTTTATTAAGGGGAATGGGTGAATAGTTAAATGCCAATAGCCTCCCCGAAGATAGGAGTCTGGAGCCGCGCCTGGCATCTATTCAGTTCGTTGTTAACGTGACGTAAAGCCCATTTAACTTAAGGGGATATATCCATGCTATATATTTATTTAAGTTGGCATACGTGCATATTTGATTTAATAACACATTTTAAATTGCATTATGTGTAGGCGTATTTCAAATTCTTAGAATATTTTTTCTGCGCAGAACACATTGTTTGTCAACTACAAAAAGGAAAGTATTAAAATTTGTGTTGTTTTTTTTTCCTTGTGGAATTCGAGAATGTGCATAGCAGTATAGCTTTGAGTTATATGAAAATTAATACGAAGTAATTTTTTTCCGTGGAGATTTTTAAATGACTTAAAAATATTCCGTTGTTTTTACAGTAACTAAATTATGTCACGAAAATTCCAAATTTCGTTGCAAATATTATTTTAACTTAGACAACAAGTTGTAGATCAAATGAGTCATCAAGTATGAGAGATTTTAAAAGATTTTGGTCAGTGCTTAACATCGAGGTCTTCAGCGTATTTTAGTAATACTATAAAATCAGTAAACTTAGGAGGCGTACAAAAAATGAGCTTCTATAACTGACGGTAAATTCGGATAGAATTTAGGCATTATACCTTCATGGGCAACATATTTAGAAGGAAATACGTATAGTCATTGTGTCTTTTTTCGACGCTTTATAGTTTCCAAGCGTCATCCTAATATTGGTTTTAAGTTGAATGTTACACTAACAACAAAGTCTTAGATATCAAAATATACCAAGGAATAAATAAATATATTCTACGCATCCTAATATAAACACATATTTCTTAATGAAATACACTCAATAATTAAATGTGCTGTCCATACTAAACCATCTCTTCCGTGATGCATTTCCCTCAGCCATCGCCACGCTGAAAAAAAAAAAACTCATTCTCTGAAGTGTCGCCTTGCTATGCTGAGAATGTCATCAGCTCCTTACAATTTTTTATTCTCTTCAAAGTGGTTTGGACGTTTTAATTTTTTTCCATCACCATCGTAGCCTCTGCTTGCTCTTCACTTTGTTTTCATAGCACAGGAGGTAATTCCATCATCTGGAACAGCTGATGTTCTTCGTCCTCTGAATTTATCACCATTTTTCATCTTCCCGTGTTGTGTTTAGTTTTTCTACCGCCATTCAAGATGACTGACAGTGCCTTCACTTTACTTTGTTGCTTCACAGAACATTTTCAGTGAGTTGAAATATACAGCCACAACGTTCCGGAAAGTCAGAACTGCTTCTTCAAATACTTTTATTACATTGTGTGCATAAACAACATCGTCCACAAATTTATTAATCTGCATATACTAAAACAATTTTTTAAATAAACTGCACATTATATATGTGCAGTTAATTATTGATGAAGCCGTATACACCATGCAAAGCTTGAGGTAAAACAAATTTTAAGTATTATGTGTAAAAGCAAAGGTTAAAAAATGTGACACCTCGTTTATATACGAATACAAATAAAAAAATAATTTTTAAGGGTATTAGTTTATTCAGTAAGGCATGGATTCATTGTTTTGACAAAAACTTTTTTGTGTCCACTTCGTAGAATATATATATTGGTATGTTTTACTGAGATTTTAAGTAATTCGTTCGAAACAATTTAAAACTTAATAAAAATTCGTAAAATATTTTGTAGTCGTGTATACGGTTTAATTGAACAAATAAACACAACTAATTTCATAGGTTTTCATGAGATTATGAGAAACGTTTTTAAACAAAATTTTTAGCATATTAATTTCCCAAGAATATATTTTTATCAGGAAATCTGTCGTGAGTGACAGCAAACAAGCGAGGACATTTACCCTCCAAAAGCTTGTATTTCAATGTCCGGTGACTTGAGATGTGTGTTAATAAGTCAGTAAGTGAGAGCGTACTTACGGGTTTATGCATATAAATTTAATTTTTCAGGCAAGACATAGTTACTTTTATAAAGAGCCATAACAAGCATTTAATAACTAACATAGATATTTAAATGTCAAATTGTTTCTTACTTTTTTTTTCTGTGTAAAATTTGTGATAAACCAAGACTTTTTTTAAAGGTATATAACGTATTGTAAAGTTTTCGAAAGGGTTTAGTGATGTTTAAGCGAGGTGAAAACGTATCTCGCATATGGTATATAAAAGTGTTTTGTGCAAGGATCTTACGTGACACAATTTCTAGTTTCGTTTGCTTGAATTAAGAAACGTGAAGTGTGTAAGCTTTAAAACCCCGTAATAGAAAGAAATGGAATCGTATAACCTAACAGTGTCGATTTGTCTACAAAAATAATGTTTACGTTCCAAGACAGATTTGCTCACATTTTATCAGAAAGTCGCATAGATTATGAGTGTGCAGTTCCAAATTCTGGGACGACGAGGTATCACGTGACATTTGGTTTAATTACTTAAAAATAACGCTATTTGGATAGCAATAATCAGTAACGCATCCACAAAGAAGCCCCTAATGCGCTGTCAGCTTATGCAACCCACAGTAAATTTCATTAGAACGAAGTATTTGATTGCTAAACATGTCCGTATTGCTTGTTCGTGTTCTCTTAGGCTATGGACGGCTGCTCTGATCACTGCACGTGATATAGTTTTTTTTAAATTGTTTATGCATGCAAAGCTTTGAATGCACTTTCAGAGGATTAATATCGGTGAATTAGGTCATTGGATCGTGTAGCAGAATGTCCGTGGCTAATCTTCAATTGGGGTGATCTCGCACGTTTCGCGAAATATGATCACGAATACTGGCACGTTGGATTCATATTAACGTAAAAATAGGTAATATAGGGTTTAACACCATACGTTCTCCGTCCGTTTTTCAAAACATGTTAAAATTGAATTTATATTCGCGTGAATTTTCCAACGTTATAAATTCTGTTCTGTTGTTTTCAAAGCACACTCTGCACATTCTAAAACTTTACACAAAATAGATTTAGCAACATTTACATATTATGAAAATAATTTAATTTTCTACGTATTTTAAATCAGGTTTCATACTATAAAAGTAGACGCACAAAAATAATTTGAGTACGCACGTAAAATAATGTACCGCTAAGAAACGCAGGTTAAGAGTTAACCTTTCTTAAACCACAAAACATGTTCAAATCTTACCAGTCTTCATTCTGGACATCGCTGTAGTTCGTCGAATAAGCCTACGTAATCCCGTACAATATCGTGGTGAAAAATAACTTGCCCTGTCTTGTAATTTGTTTTTTTAACAACGTGACAGACGACTATATTTATCACTGCTACATTGAAGTAAAATTGGAAAGTGTTGTCCAAAAAAAAAAAAGTCAACCCTCAAATTTACAAATAAATAACATGAAAGTATAGTGAATGGCCTTAAGGTATTTTTGTGTTATGGTTTACTTTAAAATCTGTAGCATATTTTCATTAATATGAGGTTATCATACTTAGTGAGTTTGTCAGAGCCCTCTAGACGTTTTGTATGTTTCTGCAAAGTGGAATAATAAAACACGTTCAAAAGGCAAAATAAATTATACATACCATACGCATTTCGTTGTCAACGGCTGGCTATACATATGCACGCTACAGTCGTTTGTCAGAAGTTAGGAAAATGCCTATTAGCGCAATATTTCAACGCTGCTATAGATAAAAGAAGTGAGAGGTGTTATACAAATATGGCTCAACAATCTGCGAAAAGTAAGGCCAGCGAAATATTTATTTTAAAAAAGTGACAGTTCTAACCGAAAATTAAAGAACAGATACCGATTAACGCATTATAAGAAGAGTTTTTAAAATATCATAGGTGACTAGCCTAATAGAAAATATTTTAAAATATGATTAACTTTCTGCCTGCCGCTTCGGCCGTGTGTACCAGAGGAAATTTTCTTTAAAATACGTGTCGCTTTGTAAACCACATATTTGAATATTTCATCAAATGCTATGACGATGAAGCCGGTATGTAAGATCACTATAAGGCAGGCCACATGTCTACGTATAAAACCACGTTTTTGCGTGTCTACATTCTTTGCTAGTTTACGGCACTGTCTTAGGTCTTTTTTACAGTTCCAGTAAAACAAAGCTTGAAGAAAACTCAAAACTCTAGTATCTTGGAATCCGAAATCGTTTTATGTTGATATGAGAAGTAAACGCGGAGTGAAAATAATCCTTATCCTCCCATCTCGTACACACACACACACACATACATCAAGAGATGACTACGGCTGCAATTGCATTTGGTTATAATTAGAGATGATGATTTATCGCGGGAAAACTTGACTGTTTGCTGGATTTAACACACGTTCAGCTTATTAGACGATTACTGGCTTTAGCTTGTACTTGGAGCTGTTACCCTATTTGACTGAGCCAATAAGAGTCCAGATATTGTAATATTTGATGCCTGTTATTGGTCTGCAGGTTGCTACATTGTGTCAGATGTATATCGCCGTATCATTTATGCTGCAAGAAACTATAGCGTTTTGAAGGGTATATTGGCACAAAACATTTTCGCGATATACCATCTGTAGTTACAATACCTGAAGCCATTCAACAATTTCGGTGGATAAAGGTGACAGGAGCAGGGGCGTCAGAGAGTGGTTAATGAAGACTGAGATGTTGCGGTGGCTCGAATGTTCCACCGTGTTGCAAACTTCCGGACCAGGCGCCAGCCAATTAGCAGGAGAATTGGTGCTCAGGAGAGCATAACTAATAATTCCGGCCGTACAGCTAACGGCCATTACTTCAAACTCTCCCCGCCTGCCATAACGATAATAATTACGCCAAGGAGTATTTAGGCTCTTCCTACGTCTATCACACAAAAAAGCACTCGCCAGGGATTTCATTCACCTGGACACCCAATAGACAAAGGTATAGGCCATTCGGAATAAAGTGAGCACTAAAGATTTAACCTTTGAAAAAAATCACTAGCCGTTACTGCATATAAGCCAACATTAACAACAGTTACATTTTTGTTTGTATGGTTGGTAGCGAATAACTGCACGTAGTCCCGTGTATTTTCTTATTTGAATACAGCATTAGTGAAACTACATCAATTGCAAACGACC
>PNEQ01060297.1:0-44339 GCA_003012365.1 Medauroidea extradentata | reverse complement strand
CTTCACATATATTGGCAGCGTGCCTTTGAACTGTGACGTTTCTCATTTGACTGTACCAATCACAATAAGGTTACTGTAACACCACACGTCTGTGATTTGCGTGTAAAACCCCACGACACACGAATGTCAAAACATCCAATCTCTGACCGTGAAGCAAGTATGCAGACGTGCACACAAGTCACTGACACAAAGTGAGGCAAATTTCTTTTCGCGAAAAGTTCATGTCTCTAGGTATAGTACGTAATTCAGCGCTAAAAGTATCAGTTTAAATTTATATGTTTCTCAAAACTAATTTTCAAAACTTCATATTAAAAAAAAGCATGTCCAGACAATGGTTGTTGCCAATCTTTCTATCAAATATTTTTCTAAACAACAATCTCTGACGCCGAAATCTCGTACATTTAATTGAGGCGGAACAGATTACGCTCAACAAATGCATCATTATGGGTGCATATTTTCATTTAATGTTGGCAAATATCATTATCTAGGTTTATTGATTTGTAGTTTATCCACATCGACTTTCAAAAACGTGTTGATTTAAGAAAAAAATTAGCGTTTATTTATATACCACGCACTTTATAGGGCACTCTGCACCCAAACAATTCTTAATTTTATAATTGTACCAAGCACTGTTTAACTCTTACACATTGTGTTAATAGTATTTACCCATAAATAAAATATTTTCTGGTTCCGTAGTTTTCGTAGAAGCCGACGTTAACGAAGCGATTTGGCCATTTTAACTACTTACCCAAAGTAAAAATTTTTCAAACAATATGAATGAAATAATTCAAAGTAAAGATTAATGTGTGTCTATTAAGCTACAGAATGACCCTTTTGTAGTTTCACGTAAAAATTGTTTGTGTTTAAAAAAATCAATAATATTCCTCAATTTTTGCATATCTTAGAATGCCTGAACTTGAATAATAATAATAACTTTTGTGAGAAATAACAAAAATGTCACTCAAAATTTAGCAAAAATGGTCAAATCACCACTTTCACATGCACTTATTCAAGAACTACGGAACCGGAAAATATTTTATTTGTGGTAAATTACTATTAATGTAATGTGTAAGAGTTTGACAGTGTTTGGTACAGTTATAAAATTGCAAATTTTTTTTCGGTGCAGAGCAGTCTCAGGAAACTAAAGGAGAAAGAATATAGCATTAAGAAATTTATGTTTTTAATAATTTATAATTTATTAAAATGGTGTTAGTTCACGTGTCAGTGGATGACATAGGAAGTAGTGTCATGGTGGGGGGATGAAGGGCAGCACAGGGCCAGCAGGAAGGGAGGTAAGTCTGGACATAGTGTCCTTGGCGCGACTGGCCGGACCCTCAGGGTCGTCGCGCGGTGCTGCAGTTACCTAACCTGTGACGTCACACAGGCTGCGTCTAGAGGCTGGTTGTAGGTAGCGGTGGTGCGGCCTGCCAGTTGGTGTCGCTCTCGCCAGGTAGGAGGACCAGGCCGGTCCACCGCGCGCCATCTCGACCACGTTCTTACATCTGCTGACGTCGTCTTCCAGCTTCTTCTGCCCCCCACATAACAGGTGAGTCTACACGCCCACGCAATACACCCCTACCTGCCGCTCTCCAGCAGCGCACAGCCCCTGTACAGGTGGTTCGCGATAAAGTCTGCACTTTGAAGACCATCTTGTCGAGAATTATACAAAATTATTCTTCATTGTTGCTTTAGACATTAACTTTTGGTAACGGTACAATCAGTACTATTTCATTGTTACCGAGGGTGCGCTGTTTATATTAATAATCCTGGTAGGGAACTATAAATTGTCTGGGGAAAAAAAGTATCTACTTTTCCGGAAGTGCTCAGTTTTTCCTGTGACAACTGTCACGCGATTTAATGCATTTAGTAAATACGATTTCTGTGCGTGGACCACGAACTAACAGTAACCATCATACGCGGCCGTTGTTCATCTCGAAGGAAGGGGGTTACAAGTATGTCCAGTAGCTGATATCAAATAAATTATTGAACTCTTTCGTCTAATGGCTAAAAATCGCAACTCTCTACTGTGCATTTCAAGTACAGATATTGAGGCCTCTAAATAAAAACAATTTTATTACAAAATTGTACTTCAATAGTAGTTAATTAACTAGACGTATTGTCCTGCAGTAAAATTGCAAAACTAAAACAACGAACAAATGGCCCGTACATAAAAAAAAATATTTTCGTGAGGATAGTTAAATATTTTCTCCAAAAATAAAGATAAATGGATGCTTTCCTTAGCAGCTGTTTCAATATTCAAACCTAGAACGTAAATATTTGATCTTGCAGTAGGAATACTATGATAATCCAAATATTTTACAATTTAGCGGATTCACCCTACAGCGAACGAAGTTCATAGTACAGCTACACTACTTGATATTAAAATAAATCTGCAACATTAAAAATATTAGTTCATATTATCTGCAGAATCTGCATGTAGTGGGAGAGTTTTGAGACGAACAAACTAGGTCATGTTATACATGTTTATGCTGCCAGTTATAATTTAACATGTTTAATTTAAATACAAAATAACAAATAAATTCTGAAACTTTACTTTATCTGCAAAACTGGGCAATTTTTAATTGCGTTGCACTATTGAACGGGGTTATTATTATTTTTTGAGTTGGTTTTATCACACGTAAATTTCACATTACGTTTAGTAGTACAGTTATCTGTTGAATTAAATCGGCTATTAAGAAAGTCAGCTATTTATGTTTTTTTTTTTTTTTTAAATTATAAAATACATTCAATATTTTGACCGTCACAATAAATTAGCCAAAGTCTTGTTTGTATCATGGACGAAGCAATTCCCGCAATGCCAATATTTTTGACGTATTCATTTACTACGAAAACTGGGGAGGGGGGGAAAACACCATATCTTACTTGTGTAATTGATATTTTATGACATTTAAATATATCTGAAAGGACGTATGTTTAGTAGCCTACCTCAAACCCTCAATCAGCAGCATGTCACCCTACTTGACCTTTTTTTTTTTGTACTACCCTTACTCTTCGTTATCGCAGCTAGCCAATCCTCCATATTTTCATAATGGAGAAACAGGCCCGGTTTGTAAATGGTCATAATACTGGGAGTTGGTGAATTAAACCTGAGAGCTTTTACATGTTCCTGAGACCCGAGAGCAAGGCAATGATAAAGATAAGACTTGCTAGTGAACCAAGAGCCACATCGCATCTATACGCAAGCCACTTAGCCAGGCTTCCCGTCGGCGAATTGCCCGTACGTAACATTCAGCGACGACCCTAAGCCTTATGTAAGTCTTTACCATAGTTTAGTCTGTCCTATCCAGTTTATACACTTTCAGATAACGGCAGTCTGAAAACTTCGATGTTGGCAATTGTTGGAGGACTTGAAACAATAGTATTCGTGATGTTTTGAAAATACCATTCCATCATCGTCTGGAGTATTTTCTTTTCGTGGGTATTTGGGACAAGTTTAATAGTTAAGAGTCATATAGGCCTACAGCAGGCGCAAGATGCCGCGTCTGAGGTACGGAATCATAAAGGCGATAAGAGCTAGACTGATTCGTGCGTCAACAACAGTGTCGCCTATACGCGCGGGGCGTAAAATAAACGCGTATATGTTTTGGTCGATGGCCTATTCTTAAGGGACTTAAGGATAGTGCGTAGAAAAGTCCAGCGCGTGCTTCTCTATCATTGCTTTACAATTCCGCTTGGTATTTTATACGTAACAGCAGTCTGAAAAAAGCTGTTTTTGGCCATTTTGAGGTGTCCCATTTTTCTAAGCACGATATCTAAGTAACGAAACTAGAGAAGCATAGTTTTAAATATGTTTTATCTTCGTAGATAAAAGTATCGAACGCCGTATGGTAGGATTTCTTAAATATACTTTCTTCTAACACGCTGGAGCTACATAGCTCATGCGACAACTCTATAGGACTCTTTAAGACAAAAATAAGTTTTTTCAAACACGCATTTAAAGTGTCAAGTTTTCAACCGCCTAAATTTGTTATTTCTTTGTTTGGAAGATGTAAGTTGAATAAATGCAATCCCATTACTTAAAAGCTATTTCGGTTAAAATCATTTGGTGGTTTATCCATTCCCGACCAGTGCAGCTATTACTGAGCTCTGTACTTCCTCTACGCGTGGATGGAAGACACTTTTGCACGTACAAGGCCTAGAAGCGCTAAGAGCAATCCAGCACGCGCATTATGCTTTATCCTAGCCCCTAAGCGCAAGTCTTCTCACCGTTAGATCGCCTCAACGTGGCATGCATAGTTGACCATATTATTCGATGGCTGAATATTTAAGACGAATTTGCATTATACATGCAGAGAGAAAAAATGTTGATACTATCAACCGTAGGGGGCCTATACATCTTTCATATGACGAAATAACCGTGTCAACGTTGAATATACCAAATATATTGTTGTGTGGCTGATTTCTGTTCCCACAACAGGAGAATTTAGTTTTGCTAAACATACATTTTGGCGGAACAACAACGCTAACTTTTGGCGTGTTCCATGGATTATTCAACCAGCAAACATTTTGTTGACTAAAATACATTGTTTTCGTCATATACAAACATAACTTATATATGACTGACTTTAGCAAACATGTTCCTGTAAAGTTGTTAATATTCTGTAACAAATTGTTCCCATTTCAAAAGGATGATAAATGACATAAATTTTCAACATTTTCGGTTATAACAAAATAAGTTTTAAGATTAGTGGAGAACCTAAGATTAGTAAATATTCTTGTAATGTTCTTTGGATGCTATATTCGTTTATAGTGCTGTTTACAAATTAACTTCTATAAACCTAAGGTGTGCACATCGCTGAGCGGCCTGGGTGCCGATCTAACATCGCTTTTTATGGGTGCAACGCAACATTTGCAGCTGCGCCGCCTACCTGCGCGTTAGAGGCTTAGAAATAACGGAGACATAAGGTCGACCTTGAAACGCGCATCATGCCGCATCGCCTCTACGAACCAAGTGCTGAACTAGCGTGCAAGCTTTCCGCCGAACGGTTTTTTCTATGGGACACTAAGCGGTGACGATACAATATTATTGGAGGAAAGCCTGTAGCAAAGTTCAGTGCACGTCGCAATCTGAGTTTCACATACATCCGGTTAGTACATTTTGAAGTACGGCAGTCTGAAAAGATCGTTTTCAACCATGTTGGAGGGCTTAGAAACAGTGTTTTTAATGAACAGAGTGTCTTATCAATGAGGTCCCGACCTTGTTTGAAGTGTTTTCTTTTCGTATGTTGGCACAATGGGCACACGTGGAATAGTTTCGTAGAAAAAAACCTGTGTACAAACACACGGCAACGCATTTGAGGCGTGAGGTAGGGGACTGCCTTAAGCGTGATCTGTTTCGCCGCAAGCATACGAGGTTCCGGCGTCAGAAATTAATCTACACAAATACGTTACTCGAGAAATGTTTTTGCCAGGAAAGTTGGCAGAACAATTTGTACTGTTTTATTTTTATTTTTTTATTTTTGCGAATTGTCTTCGAGGAACCTATAATTTTAAAGAGATTCATTATGCGCTGAATTGTGTACCATGCTCTCTTAAATCGGGGCTCAGGGTTATAACAGGACTAAGACGACGATTATAATGAGAACGATTTCTTGTCATTGAAAGACTGAATTTTGCGAGGTTCTTCTTAGCAATCTTAATTACACTGTCGTGATACTTACAAGAGAAGACTACAAGTAGGACGCGACTATTGTGCGCTTGACGCAGGAATGAGGAAGAGGAACGGTAGTGCGAAAAGAAAAGTCGTTGCGATGTAGAGCAGGGGAGGGGAGGTATTGACCTTTTATCCAGGCGCTGTTACAAGGTGCATTGGTGTATTGTCCTTGTATTACATCTGCATATTTCCTCTACAGTTATATAATTATTTATTTTCATATCGTTATTGCTAGAACACACTGAAACTAATTTTTGCCAGCACAAAATACCAAAAGCAACACACCTAATTCAAAAAAGGAAAAAATGATTTGGTTTCGTACTTACGACATCAAACTATTTGGCTGATGCTAACGTGATTTGTTATGAAGTAACAAAAAAAAAAGCAGTTTTGTTGCGCCAACAGAACATTTGTGTTTGTTCACGCCCGTAGTTTGTAATCACAACTAGAGTTATTTTGGCAATTCTGCGACAATCAGCCTTATAGTTATATATATGTTTAATGATGCTGATTCTTCTTTCAGTTACAAACAATCCCGATAAAACAATTTCTACAAATAACGAAAAATAAAGCCGCAATATTGGTTACCGATGTTATATAAGATCTGCGTGAATACTATCCATTTTACGAGCCATCACATATATATTAGGGTGTGTCACCAAAGTTCAGTCTTGGCCGTGTTTGAATGAGCTGTTCTCACTTGAGAGGTTTTGGGTTCAATTCTTGATGCTAGCGCGTATTTATTGTAATGCTTTGACACTAAAATCTATGCACAGAGAAACAAAAATATCAATTTGTACTGACCAAACATTACACTTGGGCAACAAAATAAAAACAACAAAGTAAGTCTGTTTCATCAATAAAAATATGTGTATAAAACCATCAATGGTTGCACCAAGCCAGAAACTTTTTCCTTATTGTTTTTATGGAAATTATGGTTTTCAACGTCCTATAACTATAAAACGGTTAGGGATGGCGAAAAAAATGAATAGAAACTATTTTATGTAAAATTTTATCCTATTAAATTTTGTATGTGAATACTTCTCGCTAGGACCACCCATTATTGAAATATATGTGAAAAGAAAAAATTCACATATTTTGCTACAACCTGTAGTTAGGCCCCTTCGCAGACTCAAGGAATTTTGGTATGTTAATCTCCAAACACCTCCGAACACAATCCAAAAGTCAATAATAAAGTCAGCACAAAAGTCTGTCAACAATCTATTTTTGAGCATTCGTTGTCTGGACTATTTAGCGTTTAATTTTCTCGTTCAAACATTAACCTCTTGTGTAACCTTCTCCGTTCAATTCCAGGATGTCTAGAACTTTGTGGAGTCGTTTCAAGTTGCACAGTTGTTGTCAATCGTACTGCACATTCGACAACACTAAGCCCTGTGTAATTCGTTAGGGAGCACGTCAGAAGTGATAATCTAATTCACCTAGCTCTAACAGCATGAAAGGCTTCTCCGATACGATTCATCATGTTCTCCCGCCTGGCAGACAAGATGTGTGTGTATTTGTTGCAGGGGTTTGCTTCCTTTCTTCCTGTTGCTTCTCTGGCCGCGCGCCTTGTACGCCATGCATTCTTCATGCAGCTCTCCCTCAATACTGCTTCTCCTGAGCACTCCTCCACTTCCTTAGCGTCGAACACAGGGTAAACGTTAGCTGCCACGCACAGGTAGGCAGTAGGACGTTACGTCTAGTCTACAGTGAGCTTCTGGCTCAGATAATCAGCTACAGGTATGGAAGCGGTCATCGCATCTATTAATGTGGCCTCATGTGTGGACGTATTTGGCGAGTGCGTGGCCTAGGATTACGGTAGGGCATAGGGCGTGCAGTCTTCTCGTCGATGAGACGTTTATAGTTTATGGCGTATATTTAAATATACAGTGGTGCTTCATACGCCTGTACTTTTTTTAATTCACTACTAAGAGGCGGGTACGTAAAATATTATTTTAAAAGTATGTATTTTCCGTTTTCTGTTGCGAGTAAATAAGTTTAAAAAATTATTGGAGGACCTAAAATAGGTGTATTAACGTGTAACATTCTTTAAGTGTAATTCCTAAGCAGACATAACTTACGTGCGTGTAGCTATTATCAAATAAACTTCTATATTGCGATGCTCTGCATACTACACAGCGGCCTGAGCAGGCAGACAACGGACATAAGACTGTTCAAGTGTAAAGTTAATTATTTTTTATTTCTACGAAATAATATTAGTTTCTTAGACGTTACTAGTGACTACCTTTTCTTGTTATAGAAAATGCTTAGCATGCACAGTACACACATGACGACACACAAAAAGCCAAATTTTTCATGTTACAAGAGCACATGCCTGACATAAACCAAACAGATTATTTAAATGAAACAATTTACACTGAAATTAAATCTTATGTACTACATGACGAAAGTTACAAACCATTAAATACATATTTTCGTATTTTAAAATAAAATACGGGAAATAAAGTTTTTTGTGTACAAAAATTAGAGACTTGTTTGGTACACTAAAACAAAAGCAATTTTTCGTCGATAAAATATATTGTTTTTAGCAAATAGCGGTATTCCTCCTGAGTGAACAACACCGAGTTCGCATATATGTGAACTGTCTACTCGCTGTGGCGTATGTTGTCAGTAACAAGTGCACATACCCTTCTACGACGCGACGAGCTGCCATAGAGAGTTGTCTGGTTGCGTGATAAGAACTGATAGTATCGCGACCCTGCTCTTTCAACGCCCGTGGACGACTAATTCGACGCGCTCTATCAGGCATCTGGAGTGTTGGTAAGACATGAATTAGTCTTATAAAGCTATTAATAATAATATTGCTAGTGTGACGATTTTAATGAATACTTGAGGAGCTGGCTTAAGGGCGTTCAAGAGGGAAAAAATCGTAATTTTATATTTTTATGAAATAGTGTTAGATTTTCAGTCGTTACTTGGGAGTACATTTCCGTCTTACAAAAAAATAGCTCAGCCAGTTTTTGCAAAATAGCATTTCGAAGTCAAAACTTGTATGATTTTACTTCATTCATACACCTGCCGAAAATCAGTCAATGTAATGAAACGAAATAATTCAATGTCAAAGTACATTTCACGGGCTAGGACTTTAAGTTGATAAAAACCCTTTACAAAATATTTCTAAAAATAGCAAAATATTCCAATTTTCAGAAAATTTGTGAATGGTATTTATATACTTAATACCGTAGCCCGTGACATGTACTTTCACTGTGAATTATTTAGTTCAATTATGTTAATTGGTTTTCGGGATGGGGTGTATGTAGTTACAAAATCCAAATTTTGACTTTGAAACGTCATTATGGAAAAACGGGCTGAAGTTTTTTTTTTTTTTTAAATGAAAATATATTCCCGATGAACATCTACAAAATTAACACTATTTCATACACATACAAAATTATGGTTGTTTCCCCCTCTAGAACGCCCTTAAAAGACCATACTAGACATCACCAGAAAAAAAAAACATGACAAACCAAAGTCAGGTAGAATTTTTGACGTCCCGTATACAACTCCAGTGTTATATAATACGGTCACTTTAAAGTGGCAGCTTATTGTAACTCTCCGTCTGTTTGCGAGCTCAGGACATATAGGCTCTGCCTGTCGCCATTGTGTAACTGTGATGTGTTTCTTCTTCAAAAATTAACCAACCATTAACTAGGTTACCAAGCAGCAAGTAAATAGATTCATATTTGCATTAAATTGCTTAGTTATATGGTATAACTTATGAAAATATTATACACTATTACCCAGGGACCAATATTTTTACCCCACACAGTCGATGTGCTTAGAGTTACGTATTTTTCTTTAGGAGCAAGTGGGTTAAAATTTTCATGGCCAAAATTATACCTCGTATTATTTTATTAGTGCATTATTATTTACATTAAAACTTTAAATTTTCCATAAAGAGGACGTTTAAAACTGTGTTACTTTCTTCCAGTTGCAGACCCACATACATATTGTAACAACTTTGCTGCTCTGGGCGCAGCCATGTTCGTTTGGGATCGGGCTTGAATAATTAAATAAATAATATTGAAGTTCTTCATTTAATTACATTATGTATTAACACTCTAAGTATACAACACTCGCGATCCTCCCATTTCAATTAAACACTTACAGATATTATGTACAGGTAATCTCCCTAAAAGCCTAATTTATTACTCTAATGTATCGTCTCGCTCTCTGAAATCAGTCCTCCGACCATGTAAGTTTCTATCTAGAGATATCTCACAATGCACAGCTACAGCTCAACCTTTTCGTCCACTCTCACACTTAATCTCACCATTCGAAGATTCACCGTCGTCTACACTTCCGTAGCCTCTCCTCGATCTGCTAGTCCCGCCTCGTCCCTCGCTGCCAAGTCCGTAGCGAACACTCACCAGCTAAACGCCGCAATCACTCCCTCTTTGCTCGTATTGGTACGGTATTTATAGTCGCCCGCGAAGACGCCCAGAATTTCTCAGAGCTCACCGACCATGCTGGTTGATGTAAGCTGAACGTTCTAGGTGTTGCGGTAACATTCAGATACGTCCGAGCTGAATGTTTGTCCAGGTTGACTGACAGGTGCCCACCACTTCAGAAAGCCGGCGACGTCAACCAGGCCTGAGTGGGCCCGCGTCACCTCTGGCGGGAAGATGGGGGAAAGGAGGTGGGGCGCAGTCCACCGCCTCCTCACCGGGGCTGCAGATAGTGAGCAGGGGAGGGGAAGGTGGCGTGGCTCATTAGGTCGCTCAGCCCAATGCCTTTGAGAGCGCTGACTCGTTACAGTATGCTGTATGTTGTGAGTTTAAAACCTAAACCTATACCCAGAATTTATCATGTAACTAGCATGGTTAGAGTTGATGAAAAATCGAGATATTCTTTCGTGTCAGCGATTTTTTTTAGTGTAGCATCTTATGTGATTGGATAACCGATATATGACACTGTTTATCTGATTACACGCGAAACACACGTTCATTAGTAGGGTAACAGTGTTATCAAAAGAACAGTGAAATGTGGACGCACCAATATCAAAAGAAGCAAACAGTAAACCTTTTCAGCGATAAATCAGCGTAAATTAAATGATAATGCTCATTTCCTTTGATTTTATCTCTGCTAAAAATTTACGTTTTCAAGTTGTACGATATTCAAGTAAGGTATTCCTGAAACACCTTACAAAGCTCTGCTCCTGCCTTGTGCCTTAATGATAACATTACATTCCAGGACTCCACGGAGTATTGAGAATCATTTTCAGTAACATTCAGTTAAATAAATAAAATATAAGTTAGTTAAACCAAGCAAAAATACTGTGAAATATTAAGTTTTAGTTTTGCAGTTTTGATAACGACAAATTATAACCTTTGCTTAGCAAAACGTTAACGTAGGTGAATCATTTCTTGTAAAAATAACTCGTAAACTTGAATAATCAGTATGCCTAACATATGAAGTTGATTTACAAATGTGTAATATGTTGACCGTATAGTTACGTAACTGTTGAAGTTGCGTAATCCTTGTTACATAACCGACGCAACTGAGCGCAGAAAGTTAATTGGTAAACAAAGCATTTCTCAGTTTATACCAATGAAACTTGAAAGAACGTGTGCATATTTTGTTAATTTATAATTCGTACATATATGCAAATATATATATATATATATTTAATTGTGCAATTAGTAACCAAGATGTTAAATATGTACGACTTAAATCAAAATTATAGTGTCGAGAAACTAAATTACACTTTGTTTGGTAAAGTCAAAACTTTCGTGCGAACAGAATATTATTTCCACTTGTAAAATATGACCTTGGCAACATCCGCTTATGTTTAGTGTACGAACCGGTTAGTTTTCTGATATCAGTCTTTCTTTCCCAGGCCCGTCTTGTCCGCGCTACGAGAGAATATTCTACTGCCAGGGTTCCACCAGTGTACTCCGTGTTCATGGGACAGTGAGCATTGTATAGTTGGTTCGCGATAAACTGAGCACTTTTCTGCCACTTTTTAATGTGAACATCTCACCCTCAGGAACAATTAAAGTGCATAGTGTAACTAACTCTAAAATTACACGTCTAACGTCACAAAATTAAAATTACATATATATTTTTTATTCTGGGCACGACGGTCATCAAAAGTACTCGCTTTATCGCGAACCGCCTCTACTAGCCGCTGAAGTGTTATGTATACCGGCACTTTCACGCACCCACTCAGCTCTCTACGAACAATTGCAATGGGCTAACTTCGTCACATTCAGTAGCAGTCTTCAATCCCTGCGACTCCACGTCACACCACGCACGGTGTACATATCGTTTGTCATATTTCTTGAGGTAGGTGAATTCCATGCATTTCCAAGGTCAGGTTGAGCACTATGAGCGTATAACGTCACCGACACTTCTGTGACTGAACGACGATTGTTTCGACACGCCTTTGAGGGCAGCAAGCCAGTAATCTATATAAGGAAATAGTTCGTGGGGCTACCACGTGCTTCTGCCAATGGATAATCGATAGACTGGAAAAATTCGCGGGTTCACCGACATGTAGGCTAGCCTCCAAGAATATCTGCGTACTGAAGCAAACAACTGCGGTTTATTGGCTGCTCTGTGACACAGTGATACCACATGAGTGGGTTGTTAGTAGAGACATGAACTATTCGCGAAAAGAATTTTGCCCCACTTTGTTCCAGTGCCTTATGTGCACGTCTGCAGTTCTGCTTCATAGATATTGGCAGCGTGCCTTTGAACTGTGACGTTTCTCATTTGACTGTACCAATCACAATAAGGTTACTGTAACACCACACGTCTGTGATTTGCTTGTAAAACCCCACGACACACGAATGTCAAAACATCCAATCTATGAGCGTGAAGCAAGTCTGCAGACGTGCAAACAAGTCACTGACACAAAGTGAGGCAAATTTCTTTTCGCGAAAAGTTCAGGTCTCTAGTTGTTAGTAAATAGTTTCTTTATTATTGGCTCAGCCCAGCGGGAGGTGTCACATACGTCAAGGACCAATGGCGTAACACAGATACTTGGAATCAAGCTCGTAACTAAACGAAATCGCGAATTTTCCCGGTCCTTAATAACTGATTATGACTGGCCTGTGCGTGTAAAGGTCTGTCACATCTAGGCTGACGTTTGATGAATGCGCGAAATTTTTGCAGTTCTACATATTTCGTATATAGGACTATACTTATGTAATGATGGAGGAAATTGTTGATAAGAAGATAACTACTTTAGCTCGAGGAAATAAAATAATTTAGCGTACACACGTGTTCAATTTTATTGGTAATTATTGTGTCTAATTAACTGGATGCAGGTAATGTAAAAAATGTATATCAACTTTTGCACGCTTCGGATTTTTCTATTCTAGGTAAGTAATAGTTTTAATGACAATTTCGACGAATTTATATAAGCTTTTCGTACGTTACCTGAAAACTCAGTTTTTGTATGGTTGTGAAACGTGGAACGTGAATGCTGTGGTGATGTTAGCGAAGGATGCTGCGTATACCAAGGATAGAACGAATAAAAATGCTTCTATTATATACGAACTGTGCGTTACAAAACATCTGTCTTCCCGTGTTAGTCAAGGCTACCTTACATCCAGTTCCTTGGGCACATTTTGAGAAAATAAGGGAGTAATCTGCACTGTAAAAAATTTTCCCGTCGATTTACGGAATTTTCGGTAAAAATTTCTCCAGATAGCTCCGTGAATTCACGGAAACATAGTTCTTAATCCAACAGAAGTTTCCGTAAAACCGTTCATCACACGGAACTGAACCATACATACATGTATATAATGCTACAGTTGCATTTATACAGATTTGCATACTTACCGGTGATGTTATTAAAATATATCCGTAATATTTACATCTGTGTATCTTATAAATTTTCGATTTTTTCGTGCAAGTGTCCGCAACAGACTTACGGACATATTACGTATGATTCCGTACTGTACATTTACTACAGACATTTCCGTATTTTACTTTTACGGACGCAATTTCCGTATATTAACGGTACATTTCCGTTAAAATTTATAATGGTGTACATGAGAGTATTTCAAGCGGTACTGAATGCTGGTGGAATTTTTGGTATGTTACTAAGGAGTACTAAACAGCAGTTGTTAAAAACTCTCACAAAAAATAGGTGGCACTGCTAAAAATAATTTTCGTTGTTTTACGGAGAAGTGCTGGTAAAAATTTCTCCAGAAGTGTCCGTTAATTTACCGAAGGCAACTAGCTCCACTTATGGAAACTCGCATATCTATGTGACTTCTTTAGGATGAAGGCACAATAATGCGTTCGGTTATTTATTTAGTTTCTTCTCGCAGTTTTACATGCGTTTATTTAATGAAACATAATTATGTATAGCTGTGTTACAAAATTATGTTTCCGTTAATTAAACAGACGTTTCCGTAAAATTGCCCGTAAATTTACGGAAATTTTTAACAGTGTGGGGAATGCCACTCTACAATGAAAAGTCGAAGCTAGTAGACCACGGGGGAGACCAGGAAGTAGATGGTTGGATCAAACAAAGACTACCGGCCTACCGCTTCACATTATGTACAAGAGAGCTGAAGACCGCTCAGGAGGAGACATCCCGCCAGGGATATAGATCCCTAATGTATGCATAAATGGATGAGCTCAAGACGCTCAGTAATGAATAAACAGACAGATTGTGATTGTTAAGTTAGAGTCATGAGTATACTAAGTGCTACAATTTGCTGAGGGACACTGCTCTGAGCTGTATGTTATCGCTACACAAGGAACGCAGTCGGTACCTGGAAAGCGCGCGGGATCCAAGGTAGACTCTTGCTCGCTGGACACAAGTCTCCTCGCCTCTAAACGCAAACAACTGACTGTCTTCCAGGGTTTCCGTTGGAGGTTAAGAGTCAGTGGACCTGGTACGTGAGCGGTGTTGTAGCGTGGTACGGAAAGTATCTTTTATCGTGTAGCAATTAAAAAGGTTTCTAATACGATTATCTACGAGAAGAAAACACTTCAAACGATGTCTTTATGGAACCTAAAGAAGTATTTTAGACACACGCCATTGCAACAAACGGTGTGTCACAGAATACCAGAGGATACACACAAACAAATAGAAAAGTAAACAAACAAAAGGTCGTTGTTTGCAAGTGGCAAACATAGGTAATCATATACAACCCCACAAGGAATTCAGTCAATCAGTCATAAGAAAATAAATTATCGCAAACGTGCACCTAAGCACCAAAAAATAAACCAGGAATAAATAAATAAATCAGATTATTCCACAAAACGAATTTCGTCAGTAAGTTCAAAACAACAGACACAAATAAATATAATTACAACAACAAACAGAGAAAACAAACGAACAACAAAAGAAGTATTATGTAGACGACACAGCAGAAACACGGGCACCTCGAGGGAAGCAAACGAATGCATATAACACAGTGACTGTGGACAGTAAAACAAAGAAAATTGAAACACAGACGTATACAATGGTCTCCTTGCGACAAAAAAAAACTGCGACGTTTCGGAGACTGAAATATGTCCCGTCTTCAGGCACATACATAGTACAAAGAGCATCTGCTTTCACGTTAATGATTTTTTTATTCCTAAACAATAGCTAAAATAGAAAAAAATGATGCATAGCTTTGTTAAAAATTATTCTTACTATGTAGTATAATTTTTCTAGACTAAAATATATATATTTGGCTAGTTAGTTTAGTAATGAGAATGTTGCCCTTATAGCTTCGTCACTGCTGAGCCTCTGACACGCAAAACCGCTCCAGGTAGGCGGCGCCCTTAAGGCGCCCGCCTGGTGGCTGTGTGTTAGTGTGAGTGAGACACGGCGCTAAGGACGATGCTGACCGGCTCATCTGACGCGGTATCGTTTCTACCACAAGACACTGAAACGGCGTGCAGTGGTATCGTAGGACACTCGCCTGACACTTTCAGTGGTGACCCCATCTTTTTATTGGTGGAAAGTTTTAAGTAAAGTCCAGTACTCCTCTCTATTGTAGTTTCACAAGAATCCCTTCAGTAGTTGTTTGGATATAATACGTTTTTAGTCATTTTGAGGTGCTCGGAAATAGTCTTTCTAATTAACGTGATGTTTTAAAACTACTATTCCGAGGTCGTTTAAAGTGTTTGTTCTTTTCGTAAATCCACACATTAGATACACGTTTAGTAGATTCTTAGATAAAAGCGTTCTGCTAGCACGCTGCAATGCTGGCTACAAGGCAGGCGGCGCCCTTAAGGGACCTCCGTAGATAGGCTGTGTTTGTGTGTGAGGCAGGAGCGGTAAGGTTGCTGTTGACCGACGTATGTAATGTATTATCGCCTCTCCGCGCAAGCCACTCAGATGGCGTGCAGTGCTTTGTTATTATCCTCTTCCTTATTGGACTTTAAGCGGTGACCAAACTATTTTATTTATGGGCGGCGTAGTTTAAAGTCTAACGCTTGTTTCAATAGCTGTGTTTTTCGAATCCGACTGTTAATTTTCCAGGTACGACAGTCTGGAAAAGCTATTTTTGGCGGTTTTAAGGGGCCTGAAAATAATGTTTCTAATATACGTGCCGAATTTTTAAAACAATAGCGACATAGTTTGAAGTGTGTTTTCTTTTCGTAGATATACAAATTCAACGCTTGTTAAATAGTTTCGTCAAAAAGAGTATAGCCGTAACTCGCTGCAACGCATTTGAAGAGCTGGTAGGTAGGCCCCTTAAGCAGTTATCTTTATTTTCATTGCAGGCAAATAAATATAATAATTACTACGTGTGTTTCAAGACTGCTTTAAAGCTAACGTAAAAATTGCAGCAGCTATAACTGGTTCTGCACAAGCACTCGTTTCAGCCAATTTCAGGCAAAGATAACCTTGGAACCGAAATGAAAATTGGTAGGTTGTCCTTGGGAAAAAATATGGTTCTTAAATAATTGCGTGCGATTATATCGAACCATAAAGTATCAAACTGATCTTTAATAGCGTGTTTTCTAACTCAATATTCTGCAATGCACTAAATGAGCCGGTCAGGAGAAGCTCTTAATTATTTACTGCTTTCCGTACAGTATCCGTAAAGTTTCGAGCTTGAAATAGAATCAAATCAGGCATAACAAATGTAGTGGACGAACTTAGTAGTAACTGGAAACTTGTTATGCTGACTTTAAGGTACGGATGTAACCGCTGGGAGGAATGAAGGAAATAGCAGAATACTTAAGACATTTGTTATATGTTTAAGCTTCGATTTAATTATAACTACGAAAAAGAGAACTTAATTTCTTTCACTAAACTCACTGAACGACGTGTTGTAGTTTTTACTGCACATAGTGTACTCGCAGGTGTGGCTGTGTCGTAACTGCGCGAAAACCACGTGAGTGAAACCTGTTTTCAGGCGGTGCAGATATATGTGCCAGCTCTCCAGAAAACTTGTTTTTGCATTGATTGCCCACATAAGGCCGCGAGAATGGAAAACAAGGCTGGATCTTGCCGCCACTTTACTGCACACACGAATCTTTCGCAGCCGTGATAGAATGTTAGCAGACGACATATCAAACCTTACAAATGTTCACAAGGATAATGTAGGTACGTAAAACTTTCAGCTTGAGGCCACGCCAGGTAGTATAACAGTGATTATGAAAATATATTTCTTAAAGCAACATAATTTCATATCAAATAATCTCTGAATTATATCGTCGCAATTACATCATAATTTGTACGTACCTTTTTTTGTAGCAAAGAACCTAATAATTTGTCAGATTTTTGCACTGCAAGTATCACCAACTTTGTTATGAAAGTAAGCCAAAATCAAGCAAAACAGTTTTTTTCAGTATCGAACGGTGCACTATTTTGCACTGATATTAGTCTTGAATTTTTTTCAAAGATTTCCGTAAAAAATAAATGTTTAGAATTTTTTTACCAATATGATAAAAACTACCTAGCATGACATTAAAGTGTAGAAAACATCGCCCGAGTGAGGTTTACCCGTGATCAAATATTCAAATAACAGCTTCTCTATAAACTTCTCACCTACACACCTCTCGAGCAGTGAAAGCGGCTGTTAGCAAACGAATACCGCCATCTTTCGTGTTAAAATTTAAAAATACACATACTAAAACCCCAACGAATGCAATGTGATCAAAATATCGTAGGAACAAGCATAAAACTAATATTTTATATAATATAAACTAAATAACGTGTAAAGAATGTGCTGTCGTCACATTTACCGAAATATGTAACTGCTATAAAATATGTATGCTTATTTTTGTTTCCGCCATCGTAAATTCCAAACTGTGTTAGAGGCGTCAGTAAAGATCCTGGTGGTTGACAAACCCTGGCCAAGTGGCGAATAAAACCTACTCTACTGCAGTTTTTTTAAACGCCTTATCAATGACTAACAGTGATATACTAGGTTTCTTATAATAACTCTGACATTTCTCTGGACACTTATTGTTAACAACCGAGTAATGTCGGTCACAATGCAAGACAAAATCTACTGTTCTTGGTGTATGGACACCTCGGGTTCATTTACGAACAAATTGAAGACTTGAATTGCATCAGACATGTTTATTAATTAAAAAAGTAAACGCCCAGAAGGTAGCCGATATCCTAAAATCGCCACACAGATGTGTTGAAAACAGTCTTTATTATGACGACTATTTTTGTAAGACAATCAATGACAAAATTAAACTCTTCATCGACAGTTAACCAAAATTATAAAAATTTTCTCTTTAAAATAATTAGTCACAATAGTAAGTACAATTTTCAACACATCTATGAAACAGTTTTACGATACCTACGCATTTTTAGGGTGTAAAAAAATCATGTTTGCAAAAACAGCCTTAATAGACAAACCGACATATATTCTCGTCTTCCGGCTTGAAACACAAGGAATACATTCATACCCTGGTATACCCGACCATTGCGTTTTAAACCTGAAGACGGGAGTAGATGTAAATTCCCGAAACCTAGCATTCTTCATTGATTGAAACCTGTGTTGTCTTTTGTCTTACATTCATTTGTGTGTATTTATTTGTTGATTTTCATATTAATTTTACCTTCAGTGTTTGTTTTCTTTTACGTCTGATTTGTTGCAATTTTACTGGATTCCCAATTTGGAATTTCTTGATTAATAGAAAATAAACGTCCTAATAATTTTTCTGCATCAAGCATACTTTTCTATGCGCTCAGCTGTCCCGTTGTCTTTGTATCTTACGCGATCATCATATTTACAGGCTTTTTATCAACAAATCGTAAGCAATTATTTATATACATAAACTCATACATTCTTATTAAGTCGTTTCCAAATTAATACGCGTGGGTAACTCATCAATATTACAAAATTAATAGTGTACGTGAGACTCGTATGGCCAGAGTCTTCATATTAATTTTCCATTTGTGACCAATTTTACCCAATTAAATTCGCTTGGGAAGGTTATAACTAGAGACATGCAAAATTCGCGTTATTTTCTGACAGCTGACTTGACTCAAAGTGACTATAGGGTCGTTGGACGTCTCCCGCTGGCCGATATTGTCGTGACCTGCCACGGAGAATGCTTACACCGTAGAGAGGCCAGTCTCTGTAAAGACGTAACACACGTAAATGACAACACACATAAGCACGTGGCCAATCGAATCATAGATTCTGCTCTGTTATACATAGGGAAGTGAAGTTTAGTCTGCAACCAAATGATAACGCGAATTTTGCATGTCTCTAGTTATAACTCATGGGTTAACACAGTCTGTTGTGGCGATGGCTGACTTATTGAAGTAATAGCGCAAACCGGTAAACGTAAATAAGTAATATAATTGCGCACCGGGATTTGCAACAGCATCACTAGGACAGTCGCACTGTTACTTCCAGTCTATCAACTGCGTTTCGCGACAAGTTGAGTAAAATTATAATGATCCACTTATACATTTTTTCAACCCAGGAAATAGAGCTACATTAAAATATCGTGCGTTTATAAGTCTCATTAACACAGTATCTTAGCTGCGACTTAAAAATCTACAACGCTCGTTGAATAACTACTCTTTATTAATTCGTTATCGTTATTTTCTATGAGTTTTCTTACGCGTTCAAACTGGACGAGCAAGTTAAAATCAATCTTGCAATGTAGAAGCGATTGTTTTTGCTGAAGACAGTCAGGAGTTCGTTTCCAATTCAGTTCAATCATCTACGTTACGTAACATTCGCTCACTTTTTTTACCTCTGTCGTGTGGTGTTCTGACAATGTTTCTGCGGCATTATTTCATCATGTCTGCCTTTATCAGCCTCTCCAAGAGTTTGGATGTTTTTTTGGTCAAGTTATAGTCCCCTTTTATGTTCTATTGCATCACCACGACCAGGTTGAATTGAAACCGACATGAAAAATGTGATAAACGGAAGTAAGTTTACTGTGACAAACTGAAATATAACGACAAATTAGTAAACGTTTTTGAGAATGCCGAATTTTTTAATACGCGAAATTCTAGGAAAGTTAATAACTGTTTTGCTAGAAATTAATTTGCACATTTTCTCCTCTGTTCGGCTTTTGTGTAGGTATGTGACGGCTGCCCGTTCCTTGCGTAAGATTTTTTTATCGTTTAACCTAAACTAACAACCTAAGTAAAACTAGACTGAGACCGTACTTAATATAATTAATATTGTATTATAAAACGCTCTCCCTCACTCTTGCTTTATTCAGTGAGAACTGTGGCGCATTTGCTTTTTCGTCCGAAACTATGCATTTACTCCTTTTGTTTAAAAACATAGCATATATAAGATACTCACCATATGTCTGTTCCATCACCGTCCAGGGTCTTGCTGATAGTACATAAGCGTTTCTCGAAGATACTCGAAGCTACAGAAGTGTGTAGTTTGTACATCAGTCCTAAAGCTCTCCACAGTTGGTTTACAATGTGAAATTATGCGGTGGGTAATATTTTGAATGAAAAATGCACAACAATTTCCGGCTCACTCACAGAAAACTTCTTAATGTCATTTTTCCCCCTTAGGTAAGGAACTACCCTATTAGAAACAGGTCTATCAAAATAAAAAAAAAAGAGGGTTATTGCCTTATTTTGACTGCCGAATCTGGGAAAATATTCGAAAAAAAAAATTGCAGTGCGGGACAACGTGAACACTAAAAATTTCACGCCTGACAAAAAGAAAATCATTGTCCGTCACAGCTTTGAATTCAATATTAATCATAGTGGCCTTACTCCTTGCATGGTTGGCAGCGAATTGCCGAATGAAATTCCACGTATTTTCCCATTTAAATATAACGATAATAAAATAAAATAAATTGAGATCGCCATATTATCATTTCATGTAATTTATAAAATTTATTTTATCAAACTATGTACGTTCCTTCCGACCGCAAAACCTAACTTACACGCGCAAACTTCAATAAATGCCCAGAGAGGTTTCTGAATGACGTTACTCTTCCTTGGACGTAAACAGAAATTAATTTTAAATTGTTGTATGATCGTAAACTGAAATTAATTGCAAAGTCTGTGGTTTTTGGTACATCGACCATAATATATCGTGATATTCCTTAATATCGTGATAAACCATGTTGAGGGCCTCACAAAACTGGGAAAGATCTGTATACTGTCGACAATACATGACTAATGTATAAAATGTAAGATCATACTTAAAATGTTTGACATATTTATGCTACTGAATTTCGAAGCCTAATATCACGAGATCGTGTAGATTTACCTTATTAGTGGTAATGAAACCCTATATACATATAGGTTCAATGCAAAAACACAGAGGAAAATATTTTATTACAGGAGTAAAGTAAGAAAATGAGTGCTTGAATGAAATCCAAAATATAAAGTATGATAAATAAATCGAACCTTAGAAAAAACCTTTACTATACTATATAACCTATGCTATACAACAACAAGGTAGAATAATTCCGAGTCCACAAATCCTCCTCAAGAGTAAATAACATAACGATGCAAGAAAGACGTAAATTGTACTTTCGCAAATTGCGGGGAAAATTAAGGCACGCGATATTGGCAGATCAGTAGGCTGACTTTTGGTGAGACACTCGTCTCAGTAAGGCAACGACAATTTTGCTTTTTAAATGACATGTGGAACAAACTAAAGTATTTGTTTACGTGTTTTGTAATTGTCATCGAAAATGTCGTGCTTCGCGTTTATAACAAACCTAACTGGGCTCATTGTCACCAGGCAAGGAAGACCAATAAATTAATACGTAGGAGGTAGACAGATTCTTTAGGATTCGATTTTGCTATTCCAGTTACGAGGGTCTGAGTTGGGACGAGCGTAGGCCGCGGTGAAGGCTGCGGGAGCGTTGGCCTTTTCTCTCCGCGAGAGAGAGAGAGAGACTTCTTGCCGAAGAACACCGCACCAGGTGGCAACATTCCAGACGCGAGGGCGGACTCCGCTATAGTGACCTTCTCCGGCCGCCGCGCCGCGCACTTCCTAGATCAAGTGATGGGTCGTTCACGAACGAGTCGTTCAAAACGAACAAACTTTTCACGAGAGCGGCTTGCGGGTAGTCTCTCTTCGAAGAGCCGGTTACTACCCACAAAGAGTTGGCCAACAAATTAAAAATAGTGTGTCTTTCGTATTGAACTGTGCTGTGAAATTCTGTATGAGTGTAATTTTTGAAACAGTATTTCATGTAAAATTACTAAAACAATTTTGTTAGTTAATAAGTTAACAGATTAAGTACTAACCTATAAAGCTAACATGAATAGCTTGTTTATTTTTTCTACATTGAGAAAATTCTAAAGTTGCTTATTTTCAACTAAACAAGGACTCACCTCAGAGAGTGTTCTGTCTCTTATGACCTGGTCGACGAGACCTGTGCGTGGTTGCCTGCAGCGCTCTTATTCTCTTAGTGCAAGGAAGAATAAATAATGTCATCCGTTCGCTGCAGGATTGACGAGATTCCTTACAGCACTGTACGTAAGAAGTGTTCATGGGGGAATATATGTGTGTGTGCAAGTGTAGAGAGGCAATGTAAGAATGAAATGCATAGTTTTATATTTGCACGAAACGATGTTAGTTTTGTATACGTTACTCTTGGCTACATCTTCCTCTTATGGAAAAGTCTTAGCACGCTTCATATTCCCACTACAGGATGTCAAAATCATAATTTGTATAGGCGCTAAGAAATCACTGCAACAGTGGTCATTAAAATCTCATAGGTGGCTCAGGATAAAGTTACACTTAAGAAACCTTAGTTACTTATTTCTTCTCAGATATTTTATAGTTTCCTGTATCTTTTTAATATAAACAAAACTACCTAATTAAGTATCGAGTGTACAGAATGTAACGTATCAAAACTTTACATCCGAGGTCTCAATAAATAATACTTTTTAATTATTACTCAAGATAAGATTGTCTTCAACAGTGCACGTCTGTTGGTTATAGGTAGCGAGACGGAAATTTTGCGAGTTACATTACGTGCCGGCTGGACTGCACAGTCCTGTGTACACTCTGTCTTCAGCTACTTGTACAATGGCTGCTGCCCCAGTGAGTGGCCAATTATACAATTGACAAGGTAGCACGGGAGACAGTGAGTGCTTTGTGCAGTTCATAGAATTGTCATTAATAGAGCCCCGGAAATTTCGCGGATTCAACTGAGGAGAGGTTGGATTTCTAAGTCATGTACATGTTGGAAACTATTTCGATCGGATCATTGTTTATTAAACGTGACCTTGTGGACTCTGAACCAATGGCGGACATGCGTAAAAACGCTCACGGACTCCTGCGCTACATCGTCAAATGTTCAAATGCTCACTCACTGGAGCAGCAGCCAATGAACAAATATAGCTGACGACAGCGCACACAGGACTGTGGAGTCTAGCCTGCTGGGCGTTGAACCCGCGAAATATCCGGGCCTCTAGTCATTAACTGTGACCCAAACGCGAAAATATCGAACGTGTATACAGGATTCTGAATTCTAACGTTATTGCTAACGTAATCGCGAAATTTCTGGGTCGGTAGATATGGGGTCTCTAATTATGTCAGCATACCACCAAAAATCACAAAGAAGGCGTCACATTCACGCTTACACTTCTATTGATTTATGACTTAATTATACTGACTTTCCTGGCTTCCAGAAATGTTATTAAGCGAGTGACTTTCTCCAGCATAATTGCCACCCGCAGGCTTGATTTTCTCTCGAGATTGTGCAGTTTACGTTAGAAGCCAACTGGGAAACGTTTACTACCGGAGCGTGAAGAATTCTTGGTTTAGCTGGCACCATGCGCTGCGTTCATAAATAGTTATTTTTCTAAGTAACTATTCCTCACGCAACCCATTGTACCAGCGTACGAAAAGAAAACACTTCGGACAGGTTGGAATGTCATTGTTAGACATTAAAAACACTGTTTCTAAGTACTGTAGCATATCTAAAAACGGCCTTTTCAGACTCCGTACTTCAAAATATACTGACAGGACAGATTGAGATGTGCGCCGAACTTTGCTACAGACTTTCCACCTATACAATTATGTTGTCACCGCCTAAAGCCCATAGTAAAAACTGACCGGCGGAAATCTTGCACGCTAGTTCAGCACTTGATCATAGAGCCGATATGGTACTTGATGCCCGCTTCAAGGTCGCCCTTACAGCTCCGTCGCTTTCGAGCCTCTCATACGCGGATAGGCGGCGGCCATAACATAGATGCGTGGTTTATCTGGCCATGTGGGCGAGGAAACGTACATAACCAGTCGCCACGTGACGAGACTGGTTCGTGACCACGCTGGAGAGCTGAAAGTCGCCGCTACAGCGACAGGTTATCACGACGAGATGGGATGCTGCAGCAGCGCAGATCACATACAGGATGATTCACTAAGAGTTACCGTCAAACCCGGGCTATTCCTTACCACGAGTGTAGGGACCTGAGATGTTCGCATTATTATTCGGTGACAGACTAAACTTCAATACACTGTACATACCTAATTAATAAAGACCGGGAAAATTCGCGGGTTTACTAACCTCCAATAATATCAGTGTATTCAAGCAGACAGAAGCTGCTCATTGGCACAGTGATACCAGAGGGTTGGTCCAGACTTCTGTTGCTACTTTATTGTTGGCTCAGCACCCTACAAGAGTTGTCAAATAACACAAGAACCAGTTGTCTGTGTCCTTGCTTGTGCCCAAAACAAAACGCAAAATTTTCAGGTCTCTACTACTTGACCACTATGTGCAATTCCATGGAACACGAGCCTATGTGTGATAGCGTGACCGCTCTTCTAGTTTTTTAAGGGGGGGGGAGGTATACACAAGTTTGATTTACTTCGGGGTGGGGGTGTGTTTACCTAAGTTAATTTGGTTTATACAAATGAAGATATTTCTCTTGCTATAATTTAAACGCTTCAGATTTAAGGCGGACATTGTAAAATAAATTTGATTTATCATAACAAAATACTATGAAATTAAAAAAAAAGTTGGGTTGTTAAAATTTATGGACGTTTATACGCGTAAGTGACATATATAAAGAAATAAAAGAGATTTGCTAAAAGATAAATGTTTAACATATCGTAATTTCATTTATAAACTTAAATATATTAGCTGAATATAAAATTTGTCACTTTGGCCAAAGGAGGGGGGGGGGGTTCAACCCCCCCGCCCTTCGCATTTCCATTGCGCTCTACAGGAGTTTCATCACTTTACCGTATAACTTTTCGTTACTGTCCAGGTGCATCCTATACGGGAGACCATGACATCGTCGGCAAATAAGTGACGTTGAACAAGTCTGCAACTGTTTGCTGTCTAGTCTGCTGGAAGGAAACAACGCGAATTCTGCTTGTCTCTAAACATTTGGAGCAATATTGCTACAAAAGTGTGGGTCTCTGGTCAAATGGAAATCGTCGGTCGATGTACCCTTATGTTTGGTTATCTTACCAACGAGGCACATACACACGAGATGAGAGAGACAACCCCCGGACGCTTGTCTTATGTAGTTACCTGCAGTTCTTACACTCAACTGTTGAGATTCCACTATACCCCTGATGTACAAATTCTTGGTTTTTAAGTCGTAATATTCGTTTTAGAGTACAAATAAAAATGTGCTCAGGTATAACAAATTTTATGTATGCGTTCTATAACATTTTTGCTTTAAAGTTGCATTACTTGTTAAATGCAATTCCGTAGAGACCGGAAAATTTCGCGAGTTCAGTGACCTGCAGGCAAGAACCCAATGTACTATGCATACTCAAGCCTCGTCTATTCGGTCATTGTATATTGTTCCAGTGAGTAGCAGCTGGTTGACTAATGGCCGGAGCTTGAGTATGCATAGGGGAGTAGATTATATCATGCAGGTCATTGAATTCGCGAAATTTTCCTGTCCCTATCGTTAGGGGTGTAGTGGAATTTTAACACTATGGTGTGGTAGTTAGGGACCTTGAATTTCCTCGAAATTTTTTTACGCCAACTTGTTTCAATGCCTAAGGTCTAATTTACACATTGGCCAAACACCCGACCTTGGAAGGAACCCTATGTACCTGGTGCTTGGCTGATCTTGGAACGTTGACTATGTGTTGGAAGCATTGTCCTTTCATAGTCGGTTCTTCGTTCAACATCAAAAGGATTGACGTATGCATTGGCGTTAACTTAGACCTTGTTTACGAATTGGGCATTCATTCGTGTTGTGCGTTTTCGTTGATTCGTAGTTTGAGCGGGAAATTAATACTTAAAATAGATTAACGAGAACGTTTTAGAGATAACAAATTATTATCAGGGAGAAAGTTTGTTGTGAGACTTCCTACACAAACAACGCAAGAATATAAATTGGGCAATAAATGCGTCGGAAAGAAGGATAACATTTTATTTCTTTCACTGTTTATTATTCATACGTGAACACATAAAGAAAGTTATTGCAGCAACTGCCACATCTGTATACTTCATCCTCCATTTCCTTAGCTCAAAATTGAAGACAATACTGACCAAATATGAATTGGACCAGTATGTAAATGACAACTGGTCACCTCTTGGCCATTGGCCTCTTTTACTTCCAAGATTGGCCAAATATATTGGGCAATGTGTAAGTCCGGCATTATGTGTATATCTGTCGCTACTGCATAGTCAGTGACTGGATATTTTAGCTCTCACACGTTTTGGAGTTTTATCTGCAAAACGCAGACGTGTGGTGTCTCAGTAACCGAAATCCAATTGGCACAGTCAAATAAGCGGCGCCTCTCACAAAGACATGCTGCCAGTAATCATGAAATAGGGCTACAGATGTGGACGTAAAGCAATTAAACAAACTGACACATTTAGGCGAAAATTCAGGGTCCCTATTCCCGTATAGACTTCCTCAAGGGCTGTTATTTTATTAGTTTCGCTCCAAATGAAGTAAGGAATAAGCCCTGTGTATGGCGGCAACTCTTCGTGAAGCGCTGTTTATAAACGGCGAACGTACAGAGACACGTAGGTGTGGTTGTGGATCGCGGAACTTTGCCGTGTGGTCACCCCTACGAGGTGATCCATCATCCTACGACAGCACGTTGCTGGGGTTCACCAAACACAGGGTTGGCCAGGAGCACTGAGGGGTAAATGGACAAGCTGTCCGATCTGAGCGCCAACACTCCATTCCCTCCCACCCACGCCCTCTCTGCCCAACTATTTCTGTCTCTGTCTACGTCTCTCTAGCTACATCCCTCTCTCTCTGTCCCTGTATCTATCTTCCTCTCCGTGTCTCTTTCTCTCTCACCCATTCACTTATCTGTTATACATGCAGACATAACTGCACTAACGTAGCAAAAAAATCATGAAAGGTTAAAATAACAATCCGTTTTCTATGAAGACGAAAATGCAACTTAATTAATAATATCATCAAAGAAAAACCATTTTTTAATTATTTTTAACGCACTGCTAGTTATTGTTTTCGTAGTTAAAATAGCATCCTCTTTAATAGATTATCAATTTTATTTACCGCAAGATGTCGAGAATAATGCAGATGGCAATTAAAATGGCCGATTAATAGGAACATATGTTGTATATGTGGGCTGAAACCCACATTTTTACCGTTTATAACCTGTTACGACGAAGTGCTCGGAGAAAAACGTTTGCTGCAGTCAGCTATGTGTACGATTTTATATGGCGAAACAAATACGTATTTTATCCAACAGAATTTTTGTTGGTTAGAAAAATCTATGAAACACGTCAAAATCTGGTTACTTTGGACCTATCAAAATGTGTTTGTAACAGGTCTGGACATACCTTGGTCATCAGTAGATAGAGAGTGAAGAATCGTTCTAACAACCAAACTATCAGTGTCGGCGTACCAAAGTCTCATTGGCCGGGTTAATTATGAAAACACGAATAAAGGACACATAGATACTAACTTACATAAGAAGCTAACAAACAGTCAGCGTTTCCCGCTATAAATGTATCTCTTCAGTTGTAAGCCGAATTTCGCATCTACTGTAAATAGGAACAATACTGCATAATACATGCCAACTCGCTTCGCAGCGGTATGTGTTTACATTCACCATGATGTTCGATATCTCTCTTCCACCCCTTGCCTATTTTCCACATTTCCCGTGTTAACACATTTTACTCCTCTCGCTTATTCCCTCAGGATTTTGTTTCTGACGCTAAAACGGAGACATTTCACACATTCGCTCTCGGAGAAGTTTCAGCTTTCTACGAGACAGAACTCTTTGACGATGTTGTAGCTTTTTACGGCAAAGAGCTCTTTGGCGTAGTTCTCACTTTCTCTACGAGACGGGAAGAGAGGTGACTAGTGTCTAAAGGAAGACCCGTACCAATACTTTCAAAGGGATGCTCTATAGCAATAGCATTGGCAAGAGTGCGCCTATGTTTTCAGTAACTTCTCGCCCGACCACTAGAATGCGCAACAGTCAAGTGATATTGTATTAAATCTACTAAAAATTATGGGCAGTTATGAAAATATTAAGTATTACTAATTTTATAATAAAAAAATAATTGTTTAACTACTGCATTTAATAAGAAAACCTATGTCTTATAGGGCTTTACGAAGTTGTTGGTGTGATATCGCCTCTACCACAAGACACTGAAACGGCGTGCAGTGGTATTGTAGATCACTCGCCGACTGACACTCTCAGTGGTGAACCAATATTTTTATTGCTGTAAAGTTTCAAGCAAAGCCCATTGCATGTTTCTAGAGTATTTTCACATGAATCACGTGAGTAGTTTTTCAGATATAAAAGGTTCTAAAAGCTTATTTTAGTCTTTTTGAGAGGCTCCGAAATAATTTTTATAATTGATGTGATGTTTTGAAAGTACCTGTCAGTCATCGTTTGAAGTGTATTGTCTTTTCTTGCATTTACGCAATTGGCACGCGTGAGATGGTTTCGTAAAAGCGTATTTACAAACACAACTGCAACGCGTGGTAAGCGGCGCACTTAAGGCTTTGTTACGAAGTTTTGGAGTGATTTCGAAAATATTTTTTTTATTGCTACCTAATACTCGTATCAAAATTTCGCTGCACAGTTTTGACACTTATCTGTTATAATTTATAGCTCTTTTTTTTTTTTGTATAATTGTACTGAACGGTTTTTTTAGATTTCATTATCCAAAGTACCAAGTTTTTCGTCGTGAAAATAAGCAAAATGAAGGAAATAATTTTTTTTTGCTGTGCGAATGGTACATTATTTGAAAAAAAAACGCGTCCAAAGTATTGTACATCGTGTGATTGCACATTGACTCAATTTTTTTTTTTCAAAACCTTTGGTTAAAAAATATTTGAGTTATTGGCACCAGTCTGAAAAAACTCGGGAACAAGCCCTTAAGGTATTTGCTCGCGAAGTTGCAGTGCCACGTATGAATTTTTATTAAACTCGTCCGTCAATCGCATACGTATTTTTTTACGTTTGAAACAACGTTAACTAATTTGGTCTAGTGTGACTGCAGCCAAACTAACTTCACACTGCTCAGCTTTAACTAACGGTTAAGTGAGCTCCTGAACAAATGGTGTATAATAGAAGAGTTAACTCAACGTAAAATAACGAGAATCTTATTTTCGCAGAAGTTGTCTGAAGTTTGCAGCACTCTAAAAGGAATCCAACATTACAGCATGAAATGTTATTTTTACCCAATGGAATCTCTGTATTATCGTCATAATATTATCTTGGTTATTACATGCAACGTTTGGTAATAAGCTAAATTATAATAATTACGTGCATTATTAAGTGTGCATTATGTCAATGCGTTATTATTTAATTAAAGCGTTTATTTTTCGGTGCATAAATTGTCATAAGGATGCCCTCAACTTCGGCAATCTTCGGTACGGAATAGTTTTTCGTATTCGAGTTACAAGAGCCTGCTCCGGACGAGATTTGATCGTATTCTCTTCTAGCTGGAAACAAACAAGTTTCATAAGTAGTTTAGAGCGAACACCATTTCTGCTGCTCTCCCATTGGCTGCTCCGAGATTAACGAGCTCTGCAACGATTTGGCTAACTTTTGATGGCGACATTTTGCACTCGTTTAATTAAATAAACTTTCACGTTTAAAGTTTTATAACGTCTTAAACGAGAATAGCGTACTTGAAGTTAACTGGAAAATAAAAAAAATGTCACGAATGTTGAAGGTTTATGATTATATATATTGGTACAAGTTTACTGAGATTAAAAATTAATCAATTTTATTCGTGTAAACACGCAAACACGTTCAGTGTGAAACGTGACGAAACATAGCAGCCAAATGTGTTGAACTAAACGTGTTTATGGCCAAAACTAACAGAAACAAGGTTTATTAATTAGCAATGGACGATTTCCGCCATTATTTGCGCTGGTATTAATAAATGGTCAACTCAATTCTGGCGCTTACAACATTGACGGACTTCATGTGAAAAACGAACCTTGCCAACAAAGTTATTGCCTGACATTAGCGCAACTAATAGTGCAAACTGTCACTTTTCGAACTAACATTCAGCTGCCTAACTTGTACGTAGGTAGGTAAGAGGGCTTTACAACTCGTCGACAGCGAGGTCGTTAGAGATGGCGACACTTGATACAATGACAGGAGCTGGGAGAGGAGACGGCCATAGACTTGGTTAAGGCCCAACCCCAGCATTCGCCTGGAGCGATTTCCGGAAACCATGGAGAACCGAAATCAGGATTGCCGGAGCTGAGGATCGAACCCAGGTCCTTCAGAATGCGAGTCCAGCGTGTTACCGTTGCGTCACATCGCTCTGTTTCCCATTTTGTATAGTTAAGAGCAATTGGTCCTATGCAAGAGTTGTAGTTGTAGCGTACTACAGAAAGTGTTTTTTAATATAAGTTATAACTAGGGACAGGAATTTTTGATGAAAAGATTTTTGCACCACTTTGTTTCAGTGCCTTACGTGTACACCTGCAGCTCAACTTCATGGCTATTGACAGACTGTTTATGTGCAGATTCGTTATTCATTTGACTGTGCCAATCAGTACACGGATGGGATGACTGCCACACATCACGTCTGTGATTTGCGGGTTCAACCTCAAGACGATGGGTGTTACGGCATCGAATCACTGACCACAAAGCCGAGATGCAAGTGTTCACGTAAGACACTGAAACAAAGTCCTGCAAAAATCTTTTCGCGAAATTTCCTATCTCTAGTTATAACTATTAAACGAGTTTACGATGCAGTTATCTACGAAAAGAAGACACACGTCAAACTATGTCTCTATTGTTTTAAAAATGCCATGCGCCTATTAAAAACGTGATTGCCAGCTCCTTAAAAGTGGTAAATGTGTTTTTTTGACATTGCTGTAGCTGGAAAACATCCACCGTAATAGTAAAACAAAATGGTAACTGCTTTTGACTTTAACACAAACTTTCCATAATTAAAATAATAGTCACCGCTTACAGTACCATTGAAAAACACGTAATACGAAAACACTGCACGTTAGTTTAGTACTCTGCGCTTAGAGGTGAAACTGTATTTAAGGCACGTGTTGGAGTCGACTTATCGCCTTCCCCGTTTCCTCACCTCAAACGAAAAGAAAAAAATAAGCTGAGGTTTAAATAACTCTTAACGTTACTGAAAATAAACTCATCTGTTACGTTTGGAATGGCGGGCGGGGAGGAGGAAGACTGCGCAGAACGGTAATGCCAGCTACACCGCAATTTTTTTTTTTTTTTTTTTTTTTTTTTTTACTGAAAGCGCTGCGACCGTTGACAACCGCCGTTGAAACTGATGACCAGTAACCAGCGAGTTGAGATTTTACATCTGGGTTGGAGGCTATATTTACGGCTGAGAGTACTGATGTGCACGAGCTGGTGGTACGTGTAATTTAAACAGTCATCAAGTTTTAACTCCGTTACTCCTATATGAGCCGCATTATTACTTCAACCTTATAGAAATGCAACTGTTGCAAAATGGAACTAAAAACATAAAATTTAGTGCTATATAGTTACGTAAACTAAATAAAACAACCAATGGTCTAAGGTGCAAAAAGTTACAATTTCTTCTGCCATTCGTCAAACTGTGTTTTGTAAAAGTTTGAAATTATCGTGCGTCACGTGTAGTTTGAACACATAACCATTTGTGATTTACATTTCCGGCTAATTGGATGGCAATACTTTTTTATCTATCTTATACACCACATATTTGACGCAAGTAACATACATATTGCTAAGTAAATAAACCAAATTAATATTTCAGAAATCGCAGGTGCCATTATTTCCACTAAAGAATGCTGCTGATAAGCGTTCCGCTATATTCTATTTTTCTTTCCGTTTCTGAGAAGAGTGGCAGAGATATACAGTTCCTAAAATGAGATTTACTAGGCAGTACAACCACGAGTTTGAGGCGGAAAGATTTTTACACCATTTGCTTTCAAGAGGGGTTTTCGAAAATTCACGACGGTAGAAGGTCAGTCAACGTTACAAGTTTAAGGAGTTTGAAACTTAACCCAAGTGAAATTTACCCGTGTCCGAATATTCACCTGATGGCCTCTCCATAAACTATTCACGTACCCTACCTTCCGGTACTGGGAAAATTAAACTACTTTAATGGCCTTTGACGTTCTTGTTGTAGTGCCTATGTTTTGACAAGCTTTTTGTTGTAAAAGTACAATTTTTTTTTTACTGTGCGTAAGGCACTGAAGCCAGTTGATGCAGAAATATTTTCGCGAAAATCAGTGGTCCCTAGCAAACTACCGAGTTGACTACTTTATAACTTACAGTGCCACTAGTACAATGGTGTTGTTTTAACATGACATATACCGCCATACTGCTGGAGCCCCTAGCGGCTCCGACACGAACTTGCTGCTCGTAGTGCCGTTTACGCTATATGTTAAGGCCATGGTCTTCAGTTTCTACTGTTTTTGTGATACTTATTGTTTTAAGCTTAAACGAGAGCAGATATTAAAAATCTATCTGGCAGTTTTGTTCGAAATTGTTTTTACTGTGATAGCTTTTTTTTCTTTCAATGCAAGGAATTGTACGGTTTCGAGTAAAATGTAAATTAACCGGAATTTTTTTACTTACATAGTTTCCTGAAACTACCTTGAAAAAGTCAGCTAACACGGAGAAGACGATCTTAAACAAACTGACAGAGAGATTTTGATATCTGCTCTCGTTTATGCATAAAAATAATATCGCTAAATAGTAGAAACTATAGGGCACGGCCTTAAGGACTCGCTGTTTAGTTTTGCAGTGGTTTCGAAAACGTTTATTTAACGCAAATTAATACATATATCAAAAATTCGTTCTGGCAGTTTTAACACTTATATGTCATAGTTTGTATCTGAATTTTTCTGTCGCAGTACACCAAACGGATTTTTAGATTTTTGCCCCTGAAATATCACATATTTTGTTGAAGCAAAATAATTTTTTGCTAGTAAACGGTACATTACTTTTAAAATCGCTCTGGCGAAATTGTGTGCTGTATGACTGTGCACAGTCTCAAATTTTTCTAAAAAGCTTTGGTTAAAACATATTTTAGTTATTTGTAATTGTTTGAAATAAATGAAGTATCATGGCCTTAAGGTGGGGCATAGTCGCCATGTAGGACTATTCTTATTCTTTTCGTTTATTCTGAGGAGAAACTAATCGATACCTATTTGTTATTATAACGTGAATGCTATTTACCTGGCGCTACAGTATGAGCATCGTAGTTGAACTTTTAACGTATATTTAGACCGCAATCAGTTTAGCAAATTAAAAATATAAACAAAATTGTTTGACTGATTGCAGTCTTAATATACGTTGAACGTTCAAATGCTATGGTGGTACTGGAGCGCAATATATACAACAATTCACGCTATTGCAAGTTTCACACTTATCTTATCAGAATTTAAAAAAATCAAAACAAAAAATAATGACAACTTGTTGCCTCATCTTAAATCAAAACCATCTTACCAGTGGCGCCAATCATTCGTGTGAAGTTCATTTCTGTGTTGTTTTGGTAAAATGGGAATAACTTAAAAAAAAAAAATGAGTTTAGTATAGAAGCACATTATACCTGTTATTTTGTTGATAAATTGCATTATACTCTATGAACTCAGAACAACCATTTTTTACTCATCCCACTTAGCTCAAATATCACTAATATTCAACGCCAGCGTACAGACGTGCTATCGTATGGCTGAGCGCGGTGTTGATCGCGGCGCGAGAGAAGAGGTGAAGAAATGTCACAGCACGCGGAGGGGCAGTTGTTATCGAGCGCGCGGCGCGGCTGCGTGGAGGTTTTCACTCCACGAGGACGGTTTGAGGGGCAAGAGAGGGAGGCAGCACTCCAAATGGCGGCTGCCCCCGTCCTGCCCGGCAAACTGGTTATTGAATGGCTAATTGACCGCGTTCCCCGCGCGGCAGGTCTGGTTACGCCGCACGCCCCTCCTAGCCTGCCTCCCATAACGCTCGCCTCATTTCACTGGACACGAGGTTCTGGGGATCAGTTGCCGGCAGTCGCGCCTGATCCCTCCAGGGACTGATAAATAAAGGAAGAGGGCGGTAAGGGTGATCGCCCCCCTTAACTCCCCCCTAAAAGAATTCAAATAAATACAGTGTAAAGATATCAAAAGTGAACTTGGTGATCGATAGAGATGGTAGTATACCGCGGGAAAACTTGACTGTTTGCTGGGTTTCAACATAAGTTCGGCTTGTCAAAAAATTACTGGCTTTCGCTTGTACGCAAGCTGTTACCCCAGTTGACTGAGCTAATAGGAATCCCGCTCTATTATTGGCCTGCAGACAGCTACGTATCAGACGTATATCACCCAATCATACATGCGGCAAGAAACCACGGTGTGTTTTAAGGGCACGTTGGTACAAGCAATTTTGCGATATACGATCATCATCTATAGTGAAAAACCACTATGGAATGACGTTTTTTATAAGGAGAAAATGTAGACGATCACGCAACGCCACAGAAGAGTCGGCTCATCGTGGTTCCACCCTTGGTAAAGTTTTTTTCTTGTAATTCATCCCCACTAAAATTCATCGCTGGATCCGTGACTGGACACTCCATACTTTCTCAGTCTCAGGGCCGGAGCTTTGTGGGCCCTCGCTGCCGCAAGAGGGCGCAGTCATCCCTTAGCTGCGATCAAGTCGTTAGGTAGTTCACATATTCCATGCGCCAGTCGTCACTACGGCCACGAACTTTTCGCGAAAATAAATTTGCCTCAGTTTGTTTCAGTGCCGTAACTTGCACATCTGCAGCTCTGATCCATCGTTGTTGGCAGCGTGTCTTTGTGAAGTGACGTCATTCGTTTGACTGTGTCCACCGAAACAAGCTTGCCACACGTCTGTGATTTGCAAGTAGAACACTCAAGAAACGTGAGAGTTAAAACATCCAATCACTGACCATGAAGCAGAAAGGCAGATGTGCACGAAAATAACTGGAACAAACTGGCGCTACATTTTTTTCGCGGAAAGTTCGTGGCCCTAGTTATTACTACTTTTCTTAGATAGGGGAGAGGGGCGAATTATTTAACAAAGGAAAAAAAAATAGTTATTTTACACATCATCTAAATGTTTCTCTACTACACAAACAAACCAAAGCCACGGGGGGAAACGGAGAGAGAATGGAAAATATGGGAAAATAACTAGGGAGAAGAGACATTATTTCCCCCCCCCCCTTTTCCACACATTTTTACATAAAGGGAGTAGCCACCCCACTCCCCCCTAACTTCCTGTTGGACACGTCCTTGACATAGACACTAAAAACTGCCAAAATATTTTAAGTCCACATAGTCTTCAATAAACTGCAGTATTTTTGGATGGTGTTACGCATCAATAGACTATAAGCCAATAGTTAAATATGTATAAAATATTTTTCAACTTTTATTAGTTCTATACAAATGTACTATAGTTAGAAAAGAAGATTTATCGCGGGAAAACTTGACTGTTTGCTGGGTTTCAACGAACGTTCAGCACATCAAAGATTACTGGTTTTCACTTGTACGTGGAGCTGTTACCCTATTTGACTGAACCAACAAGAATCCCGCTATTGTAATATTTGATGTATGTTATTGGTCTGCAGACAGCTACGTCGTGTCAGGTGTATAACATCCAGTCATACACGTTGCAAAAACTACAGCATTTTCAAGGGTATGCTGGCACGAAAAATTTTCGCGATACACCATCCTCTCTGACTATATCCTGTTATAAATACTGACTTAAATATGATTAATTTTTTCACAGTTTACAATCTGAAAGCGTTTTAGCAGGGCATACAATTGAGTCGTATTTAGAGATGATGGTTTATCGCGGAAAAAACTTGACTGTTAGGTGGGTTTCAACGTACGTTCAGCTTATGAAAGGAATACTGGCTTTCGTTTGTACGTGAAGCTGTTACCCTATTTGATTAAGCCAATAAGAACCATGTAATACTTGATGCCTATTATTGGCCCCAAGCTATAATTCCAGTAACTGTAAGTTCGTGCCACTTTCTCAATTGGGCGGTGACTTATTTGACACTTCCTGGAAGTCGCTTAGTCAATAGTACAGAAGCAACTAAATGCAGGCCCATATCACTGTGTCATCGAGCAGCCAGTGAGCAGATAATGTCTGCGTGAATACACACATGTTCTTGGAGGCTAGCCTACATGTCAGTGAACACGCGAATTTTTCCCGTCTCTACCAATCATACATGTCGCAAGAAACCACAGTGTTTTCAAGGGTATGTTGGCACAAAAATGTTTCGCTATATAACATTATCTCTAGTCATAGTCTACTGATGCATAACACCATATATTTAGCCTACTATTATTGGCTGACATCTGTGACGCGTATGAACAGTTTTGGGACAATCACACACGCACTGTGGTAACATGTACAGTTCTAACTGGGCAGGTTGAAGAGATAATCAATAACGCGACATTTCTACGTCTTTAGTGATTTGTTGCCCCGAAGCTGTTCATATGTGTCTCTAATTGCATCATCCAGTAGCTGCAGGATAAACATAGTCGGGACGCTACATTCTAGTCTATCTTGACTTTAAATATTTTCTCCACTCTCCAGTGTCTTTATCATAATACCTCTATTATCTTCGCCATATCATAAAAGTATAGGACCATCCCACAATATCAGGTTGTGTTATGATCGGCGATAGAAAGTTTGTACGCCATATGATAGCCTTGCACATAGAGGCAGGCAGGAAGGTTGTGGGTAGGTAACATTCGACTTAACAGCAGTTCTCGCGTGCTCCGAGGTCCGGGAAGGACAAAATATGCTAATTATAGTTGGTTCACGATGAATTAAGCACTTTTGAAATCAACCTTTTTAAAAGTGGGGTGAGAGTGCTTTACTGTCCCTTAACAACGAGGTCTTAAGATACGATGAGGGTGAAGGGAGGTGAAGAAACAACACAACAACCCTACTGCCCGAGCCGGAATTCGAACACAGGACCTCTCGCATCGTAGACCTGCGCCTAACCGACTACACTACGGAGGCCGTCAACCTTTGTAAAAGAATGTTGTCACTGCACATAGTTAAGTATAAATTAATAATGAACTGGTTACCTTAAGCCTATTACTCTTGCTAGCGAATTAATAAATGTAGTTAAACTTATTTACTCATTTAATAATACAGTTAAAAATCAGGGTGTTTTACATGAACTAATTTAGGTCTTTACCGGCTGAATTTAAATGCAAAGATATAATTACTAGCGCAGTAATTATTGATAGTAATAATAATAATAATAATAATAATAATAACAATAGTAACGATTTCGCTCTCCTTGGAAGTGAGGCGATATTTTACTTTTCACGGAATGTTTTCCATAGCGTTGTTAGATGTTATTGGTGGCAATTACATATTCTTAGCGAAACAGCTTGAAACCGCCATGAAGACCTAGTCACTTTTCTACGTGCAAACGGAGACACAAACTAACAGAAAATATAAATTAAGCAAGAATTTAAAGAATGTTCACTTTATCGTAAAATAATAAAATCGACGGTATTACAACAGGACAGATTGGCCAGCACGTACTAGGTGCCAGTGAAGAACAGAGGATGATATTTTGGGCTATCAGTGGAAAAGGGGCACAGTATCGCAGTAGACATTTTCACTCTTATCGATCGCGCCCGTATGTGCAACTCGCTTCTGCTGTCATGAAGCGTCACAGCCGCGGAACATTACAACCTGACCTTATGTTTATGCTGGTCGGAAGTACACAAAGAGCAAGAGGTCTTCAGTTCTTGCGGTCTTGAAGGTTAGCCATTTGAAGTGTAATTATAGTCTAGTGGTAGTAGGCCTACCAATTATATTTTAGTTTACAATTTTAATTGAAATGCCACAACTTAAATCAGTAAATAAGGAAAGGAAAAATTCGTGAGTTTAATTACCTGCATGTTAGAATGCACTATCCTGTGTATACTCAAGCCCCGCACATTCGTTCATTGTCTGCTGTTCCAGTGAGCAGTTTAACGGGCAAACGGTCGGAACTTAAGTATACACAGGGCAGTGGAATCTAGCATGAAGATAATTGAACTCACGAATTTTTACTTTACTTATCAATTAGACGAATAAAAAACCGCTATATTATTAGGGACACAGATTTGTCGCAGGAAAATGTACCATTTTGTTAGTCTTCCGTTATTGGCGGTCCCCATCTAACTGGACCAATGATATCTTTGCTGCGCCGCTACGAATCCTCTCTAAACAACTGCACAACCACTGGTGGCTCGTGGGATGTTGCCAGGGAGTGCACAAGTTGCAGAGAACTGTATAGTGTTGTGCGCTGGTTGGCTCTACAGCCACTGACACACTGGTATGTAGGTGCTGCTTATCACTGGCTTGGTCACAACACAATCAATAGCCAGTAGGTATTGCATGGTTATTGGTATACAGAGGCGCGTTCACAGGATTGTACAGTTCTCGGCAACTCGTACCCTACCTACCAAAAACCTTCGAGTCTCCACTATGAAAAACTATCCTCCAATCACACAAGGTGCATGCCGCTACTGTTTTGCCAAATACGGTGCCACGGAGTACTTTTGCGATGTTCAACTATCTCCATACATTACGTACACGTGTGGAGTAAAATTTTACACGCTAAATATATTAACGATTAGATAGCCTATATTTAAAAATAAGAGGTAAATATTTTGTACAACACTTACGTAATAAACAATGACTAGAGACGGGAAAAATTCGCGAATTCACTGACCTGTAGGCTAGACTTCAAGAATATATGTGCACTCTCGCAAACAATAGCTCTATATTAGCTGCTCGCTGACACAGTGATATGGGCCTGCATTTAGTTACATTGTTATTATTGGCTCAGCGACTTACACGAGGTGTCAAAAAACTCAAGGACCAATTATGAAAGTGACGTGAACTTACATTTGGTGGAATTATAGCTTGTGCCTAAAAGAAAACGCGAAATTTTTAGGTCCCTAACAATGACATTTTTTTCATAAAAAAAATACTTATCCAAAAAAGGACTCGCAGAATGAATATATTTAAATAAAGTCTACTAAAAATACAAAATTATGATTTTCATATTTTTTTTATTACCGGACGCCCTAAGAACCAATCGGTTTTGAAGATTCACTATTTCGTTAATTTTACATCTACTAGTTCTAAAATTCAAACTGCCAGCGAGATTTGTAGATCGTAATATGTAAAATAAATAAGTTGATATTAATGTCTTAACAGTAAAGACATGAAAAATTCGCGTTTTTTTTTTCGTCCCAAGCTAGAATTCCAGCAACTGTAAGTTCGTGCCACTTTCGCAATTGGCCCGTGACTTATTTGACACTTCCTGTAAGTCGCTTAGCCAGTAGTACAGAAGTAACTAAATACAGACCCATATCACTGTGTCATCGAGCAGCCAGTGAGCAGATAATGTCTGCTTGAATGCACACATGTTCTTGGAGGCTAGCCTACATGTCAGTGAACACGGTCTCTACTTAACAGTAAGCAAAACTTCCCCATTAAAACCGCATTCAAAATTTGCGTATTTAACGTACAAATACTGTAATTAAATCTATGTTAGACGTCTTCTGCTCTTAGTTTGTTTTCCAGCGTTAAATGTGAATTGAAGTCCCGACGTAAATATAGAACCTTCAAAATGGCAAAAAATGCTTCTTTTTCCATACTGCGGGTTTTCACAAAAAAGAACAACCTGGACCGTAAAATAAAAACAGAGAACCAGTAGATAGCCTTTACGCCATACTTTCCACAAATGAAATTACACGGTTACCGCTTAACGTGCTGTAAAAAAACGAAAACACAGCACACTAAAGTGCTCTACGCATGCAATAAAAAAAAATATAATTTTTATACGTGCAAAATTCTCGACCGTGTGGCTTACTATTGTATTTCTCTCCAATAAATCAAAAAGTGTACCTCGAATACTTTTCTCAATTATGTTCAAAAGTGTGACGTACAACTCAACTGGCGGATCAATTTAACCGTGGAAGATTGTTTAAATGAAAGTAACGCGTCATTTGTGTTTGATTTACGGCTGACAAGGACGATTATTTGCTAGGTCTAAATGCTAAATGTAGTGTACACATTACGAAGTTCCTAATTTTTATTGATTTATTTTAACTTGATCAAGCCAACTAGGCATCCGGTACGTCACTTTTGTGAGTCTGTTACTTTTAGAGGCAATAATGTTTGGTTAAAAGAATTATGCAACATTTTGTTTCAATGCCTTATGTGCACACCTGCAGCTCTGCTTCATGGTCAGTGATTGGCTGTTTTTAACTCTCAACATATTTGGGATCCACCCGAAAATCGTAGACGGGTGTTGTCGCAATGTTGCATAGTTCCTCTAGTTATTTTTAAGCAGTTTTTTCACGTAAAAAACTCAACAGCCAGTAATGCGAGTGAGTGTTTGAATATTTCAAAAATGTTCTGCGATTTTCTGCTGTCAGTAATATTAGTATGAAATTAGAGCACAATTTGACTATGACAGCGGTTAAATGGGCGATAGAACTCTTTTATTGGAACATATTCAGCTGGAGTAGGTTACATCCATACCAAACTTGGTCCGATCTCAAATTATTTCGAACGAGGTAAGGTAAGTGGACTTAACGTCTCGTCGACAGCGAGGTCGTTAGAGACGGTAACACACAACTTGGTGAATAGTCGGCCATGGCCCTTGGTTAAGAAAATATCACAACATTCGCCTAGAGCAATTGCTGCAAACCATGCAAAACCAAAGTCAGGGTGGTCAGAGCTGGGGATCGAACCCGGGTCCTCCCGACTGCGAGTCCAACATGTTTTCGTTGCGCCACCTCGCTCGGTTTTTTCGGACGACTTATTTTCTGTGCTGCGCTCCTATTGGCTGCTTTGAGAGGAAGCAAGCTGATTTTGGTGCGTCATTTTCTACTCGCTGAACAGAATAAACTTTTCGTGTTTAAAGTGCTCATATTAGTTGATAGTCTGACCGCTTGGCTCAGAGATTATATCTCCTGGCCGGGTTCGATTCCTGACCGGGGAGGTGAAATTTGAAACTATCGCCCCGGATGTTGTGTTTGTCCCTCCACCTCCATCCTTGCAGTAGACAATGGGGAACCACAGCAGCCTCACCCTCGCCTACTAGCTCCAGGTCACAGACTAAATAGTAATACAGACGCGATATGACGTGGCGGCTCATTTGACACGGGCGAACTTGGTCGCTTATTGGCTGTCCAAGGGTGTTGATACCAAACCCATGTCTGTTTGGCTCCTGCATGCTACGCCAGCTCTCCTATTGGCCTGGCTGCCGGCTAGCTGGGCAACAGTCTTAGGCTGATTAATGGAAGGCGTTTCTGTCATGTTTCTGGCCGGTGAAGCCATTTTTATATCATGTGTGACTGAGTAGCCTTCTTACCAGCTATTTCACTTCTGTATTCCTAAATATTCTGTGACCAAGTATCCTCACTGAGTACGTAAATATAAAAAAAAATTGGAAACGACGCACGTCACGAAAGTTTACTGTTGTAACAATAGTTAACAATTTTGCATTTTAAGTTGCATGTTTGTCGAGGTCAGAAATTTCGTTGATTTTTTTTTTTTGCGGCTACGTGTTTAACATCGAAAACACACAAGTAATTAATCTCGATCAAGCATCAACTTAGATTTCCGTGTCCTACAAGCACACTGGCCACACTCGATTATCCATTGGTAGAGACACTGGTAAATCGCGGGAAAAGTTGATTGTTTGCTAGGCTCCAACGTACCATGCATAACACTGAAGGTTTTGCACTTATATTGGTTATCGTTTATATGAAGCACCGTGTCCCTCTTCAACAGACCCAATTAGAACTGAACAGTTGTAACACAGAACGTATGTGGTTTGCCAGAAAATTGTTCGCACGTGTTACGTTTAAGATACTACAGTTTATTGGAGAATATGTTAAATATTTTCGCGATTTTCCAGTGTCTCTATCCATTGGTAGGGAATGGAAAATTTCGCGAATTCAATTACCTGCACGTTATAATGCATTTACCTGTGTATACTCAAGCCCCGATCGTTTGTGCATTAACTGCTACTCAAGTGGAACAGCAGACAGTGAACGAATAGACGGGCCTTAAGTATGCATAGGACAGTGGATTCTAAGATACAGGTAATAGACTTCACAAGTATTTCCTGTCTTAATCCATAGGTAGAGACCGGAACAATTCGCGGGTTCACTGACCTGTAGGCTAGCCTCCAAGAACACATGTGTATTCAAGCAGACAACAGGTCTTCGTTGGCTGCTCGCTGACAGTGTAAAATGGGCCCGCATTGAGTTACGTTTTTATTACTGGCTCATCGACATCAAGGCGGTGCTAATTAAGTCAACGGCCAACTGTGGAAATAGCACGAACTCATAGTTGCTGGAATTCTAGCTTGTGCCTGAAAGAAAACGCGAATTTTTCAGGTCTCTATCCATAGGTAGAGCCAGTGACTTTTGGTGAAAATAATTTTGCAACAACTTGTTTCAACGCCTTACGTGCACACCTGCAACTCTGGTTCGTGGTTATTGGCAGAATATAATAGGGCAGAGGCATGACTCATTTGACTGCACCAACGAGAGCAATGTTACCGCGACACAACACGTCCATGATTAGCGGGTAGGACCCCGAGACGCCTAAAGTTAAAAACTTCTAATCACTGATCGTGAAGCAGAGAAACAGGTGTTCACATAAAGAATTGAAACAAATGGTTGCAGAATTCCTATCACCAAAAGTCACTGGCTCTATCCATAGGTTTCTAACCGTACATGAGGGTACCATTATACAGCCCTACCTACCTTGTTTACTACTGGCTTGCAGTAGTTAAAGGCGTGTCATAACAGCCGCTAGCTCATCACAGAAGTGACCGCGAAGCTTATATCCTCGGCGTTCAACCTCACCTAGAATATATTTGCGAAATCAGCGTGCCTCTAAGCGTAGCTGAAGAAAGTGTTCAACTATAAAACATGTTTCAGTATTCTTGTGTAACCGTGGCCTATGTTACAAACTAGTTATAGACTTGTATAAGACTTAAATTAAAAATTAAAGAAAAAAAACAACTCACAATATACAAAATTTCAAATCGATAAGACCAGTAGAATTGCTCACATTTACTTAAAAAAAAAAAAAAATGAAAAGATTTATTTGAATCATAGCTAAGAACACACTAGATCAAGTCAGCTTTTAAAAAAAACGCATCAAAATAGGTCAATTCGTTTAGGAGCTACGATGCCACAGACAGACACATAGAGAGACACGTCAAACTTATAACACCCCTCTTAAAAAATGAGATGCAACAGTTGTTCCCAGTGGCTGCCACAACTCGTACATGACCGGTTGTGAACGAGACACTCCAGCGGATAAGTGTCGTTCACACGTAACCCGCTTCTTCTGAGCCCTCCTTAGATAGGCGTAGGTGTGTGTGTGGTATAGAATATCTACGGAGTGGTAAGGTTACCGCTGACTAGCGTATCTAGGTCGGTAATTATAAACGTCTTTCGAAGTACAACCAATCTCCCTCCACCCAAATCTGGTGTTTTGCACATTATAGACCTCTTTCAGAGAGCGGCGGATAGCCAGCGAACAACCATTCGCCACCAAGTTTCCACTTTTTGGGAGATTGCAGGTGAATGACGGCCAGACCTCATTCGGCGAATCACCAGCTGTTCTCTAGAGACCAGTTATGAAAAATGGGGAGGAATTTTAACGAATTCATGTGGCACATGGATGAAGTTGTCAACTATTATGAATAAATAGACGACCAACGACATGCGCGACTACCCAAAATATATATTAGGGACATGGAAGATCCCTTTTCAACTGCAGTTCATCTCTGCGCGATACATCGCAAGCATTACATTCTGAAGTGATTTTCTTCCACATTTCCTTTTGTT